>JAMAGU010000072.1:0-18761 GCA_023626375.1 Talaromyces sp. PF30-5 | reverse complement strand
TCTCGATGACTGCGATGTTTCGCATGAGGATGGCCCCTACATCCGGAGGGAGGCTGGTCACAAGGGTGTCCATGATCGCAAGATGGCAGTAAAGAGAGCGGAGGCAGATAGTGTCAGAATGATTGGGCAACTGGAACTAATACGTTGCTTGGGACCTGCTATCGAAGCTTTATAGCAAAATGGTGGGACAGCACTGAGGCGTGTATATTGTAGCGTCAATCGCTCTTATCGAGAGATTTCAATCAAATGCAAAAGTCTAATTGTGAAAAGAATAATCCAGGCCTTCAAATTCATGGTCCCCAATGATTCATGATATTGCTCTCGTCGTGGTACTTTTATCCCACAATGACAATGGCTTTTGTTCCGTTCAAGTTGGTGGGGAATTCCACTGTGAAAGGAGCCCGGTAATTGTCAGGACCGCGGATTGAAATGATGGTTGATAAACATTAGGCGAACCACGGATGTGGTCTTTTCGGGGGACTATGGACCTTGGTTTCTTAAATTTTCAATCACTATCTGGTCAACTTATAAGCTTTTGTGAGCTCCATTTTTCTGTTGATACGCAGCTTCCGGTGACAGAATCGAGAGAGATTCGCAGGCCCACAGTCGGTCGAGATAGTTGGACAGGGTTAGAAAAATCCGCATGTATTCAGTGAACCTTTGGTAATTCGACAGTTATAGTGACGCTTTTTAGAATTATCAAAGCTATAAAGAAGTCAGATGAGTGAACGGGCTTTGTTGGAACGGCAAATCCCCTCACGAGGCTAAGACCCTATATAGAAGTAGAAGGCATCATTCTAGAGCTGATCAGCAAGGGGATCTAGTCTCTTCAATATCTCAAAACACATTCAGAAGCGAAGGATCGAGCGCTGTGAATACTATGGGCGGGCCTACATGAAAGCCCCTCTAGAAACGCTAGGACGTTTTCGATTTAGCTAATAGGATTCTCCGTGGAACCAGAGCGCCCACGTTTCATGTCTGCCAAGATTCAAGATCCGTGGAGCGGATCGGTCGATCAGTGGCTCCACATGAAGAGGGTTACCCCTGGCGTGAGCCAAGTCGGGAAATTCATCAATACAGATTTACGCTATAGTATCGTGACAGCGAGCTCGGTGAGCGTGTTTGGCGGTATTGGAGAAGTACATGAAGCCTGTGGCTTCCCGTGTCGGCTCCTGAGGGTCTTTCCCACCACAGACCTGTCTTTCATCCAGACCGTCTCCTCACTGTGACGATCAATTTCTCGACGCGCAAAGCCCAGTTTAACAAGACACGGATCCTTTTCTAGCCCACACCAATCTGCAAGGCTAGCGTGGATCATGGCCGCGGGTGTACCGAGTAGCAAGTTGGTCAGTCGCCATCCTCCATATTTTTAAAATCACGCTCGTTCGCAGGACTCGTGGACAATTGATCTTAATTCTTGCTCTCTGTGCACATTCGCTGACCGTACCGAATTCTAGGATCGTGTAAAATCTCGGGGCAGCAGAAAATACCGGAAGGCAATATACCAGAAATGCTTTGCTGTCACAAATGCATGCGAGGAAGAGGTCTATCAGGCACTTGGCGAAAAGGACGCACAGATCGCCGGCATGCAAATGGAAATACAACGTCTCCACGCCGATAGGGCCGAGGATGCCGCCAAAATCCAGCAGCAAGTGATGGAGAATGAGAGACTCTCTTCTGAAGCACGACACCTGGAAAACGAACTGCATGAGTTGCATCAGCAGATGAATCTCATGGCCGCCAACATGCAAGCACAAATCCAGCAGCAGGAGAGTCAGCTGGCCTCACAGCATGCGATTGGCGAGGTCGCTGCGGCGAATGCTCTACTCTGGAGCATGGTCAACAATCCAGCGAGTGGACTGCAGCTTCCTTATGTGCCAGAGTCAGGATTGGCTGACAGAGGCTGGCCTGACCAAAGCGCCCTCGACTTTCCCGTCCACGAATCCTTTCTTCAACCACAGCCCTCAATTGATCCTAATTTGACATGAGACTTCAGTCCGGTGAAGCACGGTGGGGGTCAGGATCACTAATAGCCTCGGGTTTGATAGAACGAAGGGTGACCACCCTTAGCACAACATTGCACAATTAAGAGTAATTGTACTGGAATCCATCACGACTGTTTCTGCCATTTAGGCCATTAGCAGCAAAGTCTTTGCCATAGTAATAGATAATATCGTCATTCCAAACTCTCCTACCCTCTACGGCTAAGCTGCAACAAACGTTTTGTGCTGAGCGGAGTGGCGTAGTGGATACTCGATGTCAACGCGGTCCAGACCCATAACTCCATCTTCGGTTAGTTTCTCCCCGAGCCTGCCAGTGTCCTGGGTACCCACTTCCCGCGATAAGCGCTGAGAAATAAAATTCTGCGACTATATGCCTATGCATACTCTCTGTGGGCGATTTAGCTGGTCCCTCATGATGATGCACGTGTATGAAGGTAATGAGGTTAAAAGAGCGTGGAGGCCTTTGACTAGCGTATTCTGCCTTCAGCCAATATTTTTGTCCTTCACCTTCAGCGTTCTGCAGGCTGCAATATTGACTTTAATTGCATAATAGTAGGCCAATCATTGTCCCGCGTCATTTGGGCCACCGTGGATCCCGCATATTCGGCCCCACTGAGGTCCGGACAAAGTCAATTCACAGCGCGTCCATGGTTGTGGTATTTGGAATAGTCTTCCCGCATAGTCAAAAGACAAATGCTTAGTACCTGCCTTTCTCTCTACTAGCCTGGCAGCTAGTGAACCTGATTTGAAAATCTGGAAGTGTTGCTAATTTTCGAGAAATTTATGATTTCTGTTCATTCCAGGGTTGACACCGCATGCTGGGGACTTACCTGCGTCAAGTGAGTGGAAATATCACCTTGATTACGGTCGCGATAAATGCACGCCCCATGGTTCCGACAACCCACTGCCAAGTCAACGGATCGCCGTCCACAGTCCAGAGTGACCCGCTTTGTATCCTAATTTTACCACATAGCTTTCCACGAACTGTCTTCAAACTTCCTGCCTTCCAGGTGTCTACTGCGGGGGGTACTTCCTTTCGATCAAAGGATCCTCCCATTCAATGAGTCAACTTTCTTCACACAATTTACCGGTCAAGGCTTCTAGACTGGAAGGTGGAGAATGGTTAAGCTATCCAGATCTCTGATCCTGTACTGTACTAGTGAAAGCCACTCAGGCGGGGTCCTCGTCTGATTCGCGGGATATTTTGATGCTTGTTGTTTCAAATTCAACCCAGCCTCGATAGACAATAGTTTGTTTGAACAACAAAGTCGACAACCCTTTCTTTCTGTAGAATTCAGTGTAACCTTCCATTGAAAACTTTTTGGTGGCGCCCATTGCTTAGAACCTTTGCAACCTTGGCCAGCTATAAGTTTCTCTAGTCGAAGATTCTCACCCTCATTTGGCCTTGCTATCTTCACTGAGCTCCTCCTCTGACAGGGGTACTTTCGCTTAAAAAGCGCTTGAAAACTGCCCTCGCCAAGGTAGGTAGGCTCTTGCCAACCTTTATTGCGTACATCGAATGTCGACTCCCGCTTTAGAGCCCTATTGATTTACTGCCACTCCGTTTATTCAACAGGTCGCGTCCCATTCCTGTTCGACTCTGCCAAGAGGCTGCAAGAGGTCAACCATGGACCTTCCCAGCCCTCAATTTGAAATTTGGTAGATGTAACATCGCGCCCACCAGGAGTACTTTTTGAGCGACCGAAGAGTGAACTACTTGTCAATTGCGATTCTCCATAAAGCCACAACCGCTCACCCATGAGAAGACCTCTGGGCAAGAACATTTCGATCCCCAATTCAATCACTTTCTTACCGCTAACCAGTCCCAAACACTGCCCCTCAGTTACACGATGACGCCCCATAATGCAGTCGGCTGGTCAGCCTGGGAGGAGGAAAACCTCCTTCCCTGGCTCGAATCTAATCGAGACTTGACCTGGAAGGCTTTATCGATTGCCTATTGGAAGCAGTATCATGTAAGACGAAGCGTCGAATCTCTACGAGGGAAAAAGCACCACATCCTTCGAAAACGCCGCGACGCTGGTAGCTCATCCATTGCGCGTGAATCCAAAGTACCAAAGTGTGCAAACTGCAAACGTAAGGGAAAACCACTGAGGCGTCGAAGCAAACGACGGCTTAATAATGTACCCATGCATCAATCCAACCGCAATGACTCTGCAGAATCGAAAACACCATTCACTGGTAAGGTGTCTCTTGAAATTTCTTTGAATTTTTTACCAAACTGATACATATCACAGATCCGACACTGATGCCAGCAGACTACACTCAGCTTGGTAACAGGAGGGAATGATGGTGGGTCTGTGATTGTGTTTGGAGCCCGGAGATTGGGGGTTTGGAGTCTGTGACGGTACTGCATGGAAGATAAATGGCACATACTGACAGACATATATATTCCTAAACTTGCATGAACATACAACGTATTCCCACCCATGATACGCTATAAGCCCTTAGCTCTCAAGAATTAGATATTTATTTCTATGACATGGAAGCCATATAGATGTCATATTTGAGGAATAAATCTGCGACACCCAAAGCTTCATGCTGAGTGTCCTTGAATGCCCACCATTGAACTGCATTTTGACCTAACAGCGCGCTTCCAGTCATATACTGAAATCACCATGGTTGCAAAAATCAAATTCATTGAACTAAATCGACCTAAGTGACAAATGGTAGCCGGTGCTTCTGCATCTAGGCTAATGCTTCTGGTGATGCCTGAAATACATGTTCTATCATTATTATCTCACTTCAATCCACCGCACCATCAGTAGGCATACCAACTTGAAAAACAACTCCCGTCAATTTGGGGGACCGGCTTGGTTGATCGCCTGCTGGTCCTGTGGACTGAATTCTGAATTGTAAAGTGAGGGCAAATTATCGAATCCAGTAAGATTGGACGCTCCGCTTAGACTGGGCCAGTTGAAATCCATGGTACCTGACCCAGGCAAGAATGTTGCTAGCTGGCGATTCTGGACGGCTTCAATCGAGTTCCAAAGCCCAGTAGCGGCCGATACCAACTGGCCATGAGCTTGGTGCAGGGCTGGCTGTATCTCGCTCCAGCTCACTTGGTCTTGTGTGGCCCGAACCTGTGCCTCCAGCTCTTGCTTCAGGCGAGAAATCTCACCCTCGATCTGTAAATTCTTGGCTAAGAGACAGTCCTTTTCGGCGATCATCTGCTGCAGTCTCTCCGCATCTTGCGCTTTTTCTACCTGGAAACGTGCCGTGACCCTAGCCAGCTGTTCATCCGCTTCTCTTTCGATTTCAGTCTGTACCTCAGACAAGAGGTCAGAGCATTTCTGACGGTCGATTTTGCCATGTTTGTGGGAGCCTTTCGTGGAAGAACCCTATGTGCTGTCAATAGAAGGCCAAAGGTTGATAGAGCGCCACAAGATTGAATCAATCAGGTCTCGCAGGGTCCGAAAAAAGCGACTCACACTGTGATGCCGTTTTAAAATGCCAGGCTTTGCCCCCCGAACGGTCGAAACTGGAGAAGCCGACCGGATTGAAACATTTGAAACTGATCGAGCTTTATTAATTAACGGTCTTGCTCGCAACGAGTGATGACTGGTTCGATCCTGCTTGTAGCTATTTCCTCTCGCCATGGTGAAGGGAGCAATGAAAATGATAGATGCCTGGTGAGAAAAGGGAATTTGGGGTAGGAAGATGGGTCGTCAAACACCACAGCAGTAAAGAAAGATTGATATTAACACAAGCCCTGGAGCCTGCCAAGCCAAGAAATCCATTATTCGAATACTCAAAATAAATTTTGAAACTCACCGGACATTAGAGTGCTGCCAAAGGGCGACATAGTAGACTTTGATTGGTTTGCATTCTGGCTGACCAGCGGTAAGGCATCAGCTCAACCTCACAATTCCTAGTCGCCTGGGAAGTCTGGAAGATTTGGTGTACCGAAAAGTTGACGTTAAGTTGACGACTATTCTATCCGACGGTGACTGAAAAGGGCATCACCTTTCTTGCTGTGACTTTTGGTACTTGAAATATGTGCGGCGGCTGTCGCCGGCCTTCACCACTCAGCTTAAATCAATGATAATATTTTTTGTGGCCTATTTTTTATGTTTCTGAAGGCTTATGATAAATTTTGTGGATTCACGGCAGACCAATACATAGACAGCCTGTTGATTACTCGAGATGGCGCAACATTGGTAGTTCTGTCGAACTATGCCTCGAGCGGGTCACTCATTTACCCCAGAAACAAATTTGACGATGAGTCGGGTTAATAGTGATATTGACTCAATTATGGGCCAGTCTATTAGTTATGTCGGTTCCCAAAGTGGTTTGCAATGGCTCCACAGTTCGCCGCTGTTGAGTCCACATATGGGCACTCAACAATCACGTTGACTCACCACCATCAAATAAATGGAAACCATCTAGGAGCCATATGTTCTGGATGTGAGACTGGTTCATCTCCTGGCGACCCATTGCAGGAGCAAACACAGTCCCATGGAATCCGTCAAAGGTATTACGCGCATGCGGTTTGCGGGCAATGCCGTGACTCACTTAACAAAATGCGGTTGCCATTTCTTTGGTATAAAGAGCAATCATTTACCGGCTGCATTTTCTAATTAGTAGGGGAGTTCATTTCTTGACTGCCTACAAAAATGAATGCGTATTCTAACGGCTCGACTGCCGACCGGCGACAGCGTCTCCGCCAGAGATTGCAGCGTGCTCTCTCGCTCTCATCTTGTGATTCCGATGGCTCTGGAAGTGCCTTGAGTGGTGACACCACAGTAGATGATCCTTCCTTCCAAGGTCAGGAAGACGAGCGCGAGTCCCACCTCGGAAGTGATGAGGGAGAGCAATCGCCAGCCAATGAACATTCCGCCCCCACCAAAGGGTTGGCAAGAGCCTTCCCTTTACCTCAGAATGCCGAGGCGATTGATGCAACAGACAGTATCATTGCCATCCAGTGTCTAGCTGAGTATGTCCCCGTCTTTCTTTCTTGAGACCAATAGCTAACCTGACTGAAGTCTAGATAATCGGATGAAGTAAGTGAGGAAGCTGGACCGTCCCAAACACTGCTGACAACTTCTTAGTGGCCTCGAAAGTGCTCTGCATGAGCAAAATATATGGAATGAATCGACAAACCGTTTGTTGGAGGATTTCAGCAAGCGATTGGCAGCTGTGGAAACGGTATTTCAAAACGTCAGTGACACGGGAAGGGCGGGAAGGGAAGCGACGGGTGGTCGTCGTCGCTCTACCCGGCGGAGTGCGCCGCCACGTCAGTGAAAAGAAGCTTACTGGGCAGATATGATGATAGGGCTCTTGGAAGACATAAGCTTGTCTAAGCCACATTTTTCTCGAAACTCGAAAGGTGACGATGTGTGCCGAGGAGCTGTTCTTTCTCTTCAAAATGAGACTTTTCCTGTGTATGCTATCTTACTTTCCTTCAAACAGTTATACTCATCTCTCCAAGCAAGTTATTCTAGTAATCGAGGAACCAAGGCTCAGACACCGAATCGAACAAGAGCTGCAGGGGAGATTCAGCTGCGCGGCGTCAACGGCCTCTCGCCGCAAGCTTGAAACTTGGCGCTCTTTTCATCCGAGGACAGAAATTGACTTCTGACCTTGTACATAAAGAGATATCAAATATTAAAGTTAAAGGTTTGTCAAAGGCTCATAATAATACTGTATAGCTACCTCAAAGATGTTCCTTGACGCTCGGAGCATCCTCACAACAAGGCACCACATTCTTTTCGCCTCATTTTTATAGAACGTAGAAAATACGAAAGGCATAGCGTGCTAGGGACATTCATCAATGAACTATGACAGAACGGCTGGTATCCTTCCTTGTAACAATGTTGTTCACCCTTATATACTCTTTTCCCCCGGCAAATTTTGACTGCGACGCGTTCGGTCGGTCGGTCTGTGGAGTTCAAAAATGGATACTTTTCATAAGCATCTCGCTTTCGACTTTCGTGCCATTCAAGCGAAAGAACTTGGAAGTGCGCCAGCCTTGTCAAAGGCAGTGCGTCCCGGCCGCGCACAAAAATCTTCTCACTCGCCAAGCAATTTTACTCGTACATCGAAAGTCGTTACAGGCGCGCCGAAAACTCTTTGCCTTCCCCGTCTCCTCACCATCGCTGATCTCAACTCCGCATTTCTTGTGCGGCACGAACGTCCATGGGACACCTATCAAGAAATCTTTCGCACGGATCTTGCCGGCGAAGTCATCTTTGCTAGCCGGCGCACACACCGATCCCGCATTGTGGCCATTCGAAAGTATCAGAGGCAGGACGCTCGCCGTTTGATCGACAGATTCGGTCACCTAGAGCATGCCAATGTACTGAGACTCCATGAATGCTATCTCTACGGGGATTCTGGATTCTTCCTGCTTGATGACCTGCCCTTCACTCTAGGATTTGTTTCAGAGGCTCCCCGGATTCGCCTTAATGAAAAGGAGCTGAGCGCTATTTTGTCTCAGGTATGTCAGGCAACATTGTTTACGCGGCGTATCCTGACCTATGCCCTGTAGGTCATCAGTGGGATGCGCTATTTGCACTCATTTGGACTCACTCATCAATCGCTTGGTTGCGGGGATTTTCTGCTTGGACTGGACGGGGCTGTCAAGATCGGTGCGTCAACCGCCCTTGGTAGTGATTCGATTCAAACTGACATTATCCAGCACGCTTAGAGCTCTGTGTAGACTGCACGCCAGATCAGGCTGAGCAAGCGTACCTGACAATGATTCCATCACTAGCCTTGCAGCTCATGCACAAAGATCAGGAGAGCGAAGAAACTCGCATCGCACATTGGCCGATCAGGTGTGCTGCAAGCCAATTCCTGGCTGTTGCCAAGTCAGCAAAGTCAATCCCAGCACTTCAGAAGGTAGTTGCACTCCCATTTAAGCTTCCTCTGTCTAACAGTCTTCTAACAAAAGGCAGGATGATTTTATCGCCAGCAATGCTCATGATGGGAAAGAGCTCGCTAGTCTTGTTAGGCAACTACTCTGCTCTCGATAGATCATGGCGATAGTAATCGTCTATTTTGGTGGAAAGTCTCTATTTCTCGACGAGTATATATGTAACTAGTTCACAAAGCATAGTTTTCTAATCCAATAACCCCGTCATGAGGCCTTAATCATGAACCCTCCTTCTACTTTGTTGACAGTCCACTTAACAACAATGAATAAACCAGTCAAGACGCACTCACAAGCTCAATTGAGGTCCAGTCCAGCGACGAGCCCATTTTTTAGAAAATTTAAAAGTGACAGCCTACCGCAAATGCCAATGTCGATGCTCATGTGCTTTCCGATGCACAGTGCTGTGCGCATGTGTGGGCGTCTCGCTTTGCCCTTTGTAAATCCTTTCTGGAAGTGGCGTGGCTCTCGCAATCCCATTCTAGGAAGAGAATTAGTTTCATGAGGTGGATGAAGAGATACCCAAAACTGACTGCGTAATAAGAGACCGTGGGCGAGGAGATTGGGCTAGAGGCCTGTCACGGATCAATACTAGGACAATGAAGGAATGTGGCTAACATACCGCGATGGACAGAAGCAGCGATACTCCCATCAGCCAGAGCTCTACCTTGGCCATTTTGACGAGCGTGGGGAGAAATAATCATAGCGGAAAGGGGGACATTTATGTTCGCGTGCACGCCAACGCAGGGACGAACGACCGAGAAAATCAAAAGTGTTTCTTACTGTGAAATTCAAATGATCGCATAGTCAGTAGCTCGATCGTAGGTCGAAGGTCTTTTCTCTTAACACCCCTCACATTGTCCACGACGATTCGTTATGTGCATCTGAGTACAATAAAAATTAGTTTCGAAGACGGGGTCGCATATTATCAGTTTCACATATTATCAGTTGCACCAGCACGTGCGGTCTAGACGAAATGACTCAGGTGACTGTCGAAAAGAAAGGTCTGGTTAGTTGCCGGGGAGTGAACAAGTGGGAGAAGAGTTGACCAACAGTTGAGTCAACTGAATTCAAATTTTNTGTGCAGTAGCCTATGTTAGAACCATGGTATGAGTTCGAACACAATTCAATAGCAAATATAAAATGCACCTCTATCGCCTTAATTCTCATTTCATCTACCTTTGCAACTCATTGTTTCGTTGACTCGCAACATGGACCCTCTTCCCGAAATTCACTCTCCTCGTCATGCCACCGACCACACAGAGAGCCAGTCTCCTACTATGATACAGGAACAACCCACCCAAGAAATCCCTGACCAGCTGGTACGTTCTACATTGAACATTATTTGAAACCCACTTTTCTTCGTTAGATACTAATGTGTTTCAGACGGTGCCAGACAACGGCGGTCAGGGTGGCCCCCGCAAGATCCTCATACAGCCGTTCGAAGAAATACAAGGAACTTTGGCTGATCTCGAGATCAACGACCCGAAACTAGCCTTTCAGGCAGCTCGACTTGTCGGGCTATACCGACGCCTGTGGGAATCTTGCGTTTCTAAGCAAATGCGAGAGGCTCAGCTTGTTCAGGAGAACCATAGTCTGCGTGAAGCTATAGATCATATTCAGACAGAGAAGCACGACCTCAGCATCCGTTCGGAAGGGCTGAAGATCAAGCTGGAGGCTTTCGATCGTGCCTTGGAGTCTTCGCGGCAGCAGATCATGGGCATCATGGATACATGGCGTCAATGTGAGTGTGGAGGTCTGGACGATGTGATAATGGAGGCGGAATAAGTGGTTTGGGAGACTGGTCTGTTCAAGGCAGAATTGCCTAGCCGAAAAAGCCCGATTTCTTGTCAGCAAAATTCGATAGTGATGTATTTGCGTGGGTTTTCCAAGGAACACGATCTAGGTAGTCCTTCCCAACTGTGAAAACCGAATATCTGCTAGGATACCTGTCGTATTTTCCATTCTGTAGATGTCATTGACCAAGGGCCCGAGGGCAGCTGGCAGGCTCCGTAAACTTTGATGAGCCAAGAAATGGCATACGCATTTTATCCAAGATCAGGCCCTGTTCCTTACAAGAGAGGAGGGATGGTAAGTTAACCTTGTGACTCTTTCGGTGCGTTGCTTCAACTGATGGTTTACTCCCCATTTAACACTTGTTGGCCATCCCATACCAAGCGAGGAATTCGTCCGCCTGCCAAAAGAATTATTTCAAGAAGAGGGTATCCTGACAGAAAGATATTCAAATTTACCAACCTGTCCCTATCCTTGAGAAATTCGTTCATATATTTCGGTCGCTATCCCTTTTCCTGCAAGGATTTTACAAGAATGAGTCGTTCAGACATGATCAACTTGCGTCGCCTGACATTCAACGTCAGTCACCCTTGCCGTGATGAAATTGATCTGGACTTGGATCTTGACGATATCTGGAGGCAAATGTGCACCGTCCCAGCTGGCTCACCATACCTTGAGTATGCTGGCGAGCTGCTTGCCGAAGAACCCGTAGAGGTGACAAATTGCCCTCACTGCCGGTACTACTCCACGGCCAACTGTTTCTATTGTTCTGAATCCTTGGCTTCCTGCTTTTTTGAGTGGCCCGGCCCCGATCCCCTCTCTACTGCCGCATGCATTGATGAGATAGTTGATTTGATGCTGCCCATGCGCGACCTTCAGATGGCACATGTCCTCGAGTTCCGCCTTCTACGACTGGATCCGTGCACCGGAGAGATGATTGCCCAGGATATCTTTTTCTTACCGCGAGTCGAGACTTTCCTGGAGAATCTTTACCCTCTGCAGGCACAGATCTTTGACATACTTCGCCTTACTGCAGTGGGAACCCGCGTGCCATCATTCCGACTGCTGGTGCGACCGCTCGCGAGGGCTCTCCCTTTTCATGCCCAGGTAGCTAGCCCGTGGACTGATCGCGCGAGTGGTCGGATGCTTTTAGATCCTGCCTTTTTTGTGCACAACTTGATCGCAAACTATCGTTAAAGAGGCATCTCGCTTTCCCGTTTCGAACTAGAGTGTTGCGTTTCCTTTGGAACTCGAGTTTGTGTTGCGTCTCCAATAACCCCCCAGTCAGGGACTTTGCAATGAGACATATTTTCAATTATGAAATGAAATACCGATCCCAAGATATCTCACCACACAGATGTTATACAAGTTGGAGGTCAGCTCGATTCGGCGATTTTGTAGTCATTCAATGACACTTCAAACAACTACTCAAACTCGGCATCAGAAACAGATTTCAGATTGCTGTTGCAGTAACGGGAGATATCCTCATCCGTTGTGATGAAAGCCCTCCAATATCAACGTGTTTATTCAATAGTCACCTTACCAGTCAAAATGGCCGTCGACCTTGTTTGCAGACCGTTCGGTCAACATGCTCAACTGTTCTTTCAACTTTCGTCTACCACAAAGTTTGGACAGATAAAAATGGAAACTAGTGTCCCGAAATTTGCATTCAGGTGTAACGCCAAGTCGCGCCGCCAGCTGCAGTCCCTGTGTGAATTTTCAAACCCGCTTTTAGCACACCAAGCCTAGTCAAAGAATATATTAGCTCTTGTCAAGTGTGACAATGTCTCCACTGAGCACATGCGCTTTTCAATTAGATTGAATGCAGCAAAGAACGCTTGATCAACAGCCCAAATTGATTATTTTGCACGACAGCCCATCGCCTTGTCCAATATGGGCAAAGGCCGGAAGCGGATCAAACAATACCAGCGACTAGACGACCATGCAACTTCAGCCAAAGACTCAGCAGAAGAAGTCTCACCTCTAATCGGTTTTATGCCATGCCAAATTGAGAGCAGGTAAGTGATTCCACCCCATAGACGGTTGTGACTGACCACTCGAGCTTCAAGCTCCCGCCAGATGCAAAAATCTCTCGATTACCTACGGACAAAGAAGACCTTTGGTGCGACATCATTCTACTCCTGCATATTATTCTACCTCTTCATGTTAACAGTATTTCTTGCCCAGAAGTCATGCATGATATATACGATCTGGTCGACTTACCCATCGCATACGTCCCCTTTCGTGTTCAACATCTTGTTCTTCAAGCCCTCCAGCGGTATTTGGAAGCCGAAGGCTTTCGCTTCGTGCAGCAGTGGCTACCAAAGGAGGCTGAGGCGAATGGATGGTCCTGTGCAGAGGCGCTGGAATTGCACAAGCTACTTCCATTTTTCAAGAAACATTTTCGAAAGCTTCCGCTGTCTGCTTTTCCACAGAAACAAAAGCCCCCGCAGGACTGGCACGAGCCAATTTGTGCCATTCGCCATGCTGCGGTGCACCGTATTTCTCAGAACCGCAACTCTCTTCTCAAAATGGTCGATAACGCCATTGGATTGGTGTGGTTATTGAGTGGGAGTTGCGAGGCCGAAAAACTCTACGAATTTTGGATTCTCCTAGACTATATCCTGCCGCAGACGCACCGAGCGCAAATAGACCATTCGCCAACCCCAGTTTTGCAGACAAAAGAAAGCCGGCGAGCCCATAATCGCAAAACCCTCCAGGCTGAAATATTACAGCAAGCTGCCCTGCGCAGAGCTCTCGGAGAGGTATTCGAAGCAATCGAAGACAAGTTTGTTCTTGAGTTCCGGCAGGCCCTGAAAGAGATCTTTCCGGCTTCAAGTAACCAGGACGGGATCTCCATTTTATGAGCTACCCAGCAATAATGAACAAGCTTTGCTAAATCTTTGAATACAGTTGGCGAATCCTGTCAACTGGTCGAAACCTAAGATTACCATCGACGTACGGCAAGTTTGTCGGAAAATCAAGATTTGCTGCTCCTGTCTACTAATTTTGAGGTGGCAATTGTATTAGGTTCGTCCCTTCGCTATCATTGGCTACGTTGTCGTGATCGGGCCGCTACAAGACAGTGAACGGCAGTATCGCGATACCAAATGTGCAGTTAGTCTAACCGACTGGTTTTCTCTTCGCCTCAGCTAGCAAGTTTCATCAGAATCAAGGTAAACAGCATGTCTCAAGTCATTTGAACAGGAAGTGACCACTAATAGGTCGCGTATGTTGTAAGATGCTGGTAAAATCCTGGCTCTTGGCCACCAGCGATCCAATTTCAGCGGCTTACCAATCCTAACACGTTGCTACAGTAATGGATTTGACCAATCAGTGTATTCTCCAAGTCAAATAGTAGCACGCACGAAATTCAAAAAGCTTTTAGGTCTCATTGCCATACCCTCCCATGTTGCTTCGGCGGAATGGGTGTCGATGAACTGTGGCAAGACGGTGTACACTAAAATATGGTTTGCAAATCCACCAAGCTCTTGCTAGGGGCGAAGAGCCACTCCATCCCCCCTTTAGTTTGAACCCTGCATTAATCAAAAGTCACGGCAGAAGAGTCGGATCAGCCAGACCGAAAGACCTCCCAGAGAGAAAATCATCGCCATCCAAAGAAGGGTAAGCATGGAGCCTCCCACCCGAGCCTGGCCGTCAAGGTCATCGAGCACTTCGGTGATAGTATGACTGAGAATGCCATACATGGTGGTAACGCCGATGGCAGCCGCAGTGACTAGACTCACCGAGCACTGAAGAGTCAGCAGTTTTCGGATGAAGGAGAATTTGAAAACTCACCATATGGAGCGCGGTGAGAAGCTTCTTGTGTCCACCGTAAAACTCCCTCCATACGCCAAGTACTATTGCTAAAACGGTCATTATAAATCCTAGAATGCACATGCAGGTGATGCCATGAGAAATTCTCGCATAGCCACTAATATCGTGATCTTCTTGCTCGCGTAGTATATGATCGACGAGTGGAGAGGCTGATCGCAGAATCGCTGATAGATCGAAGCAGAAGGATAGGCTCGGGTGAGAGCACACAGCCTTTTGATCGTCACCTCCGCTGCAGTATCCCCAAAGGCCAACGCGATAGTAGTCTGGCAGATGAAATTTGACCTCGCTAGTAGTGTCCTCTGCCGCACCTGTGACCTGGTGGGACGTGCTTTCTACCGTGCCCGCTATACCCGAGGTGGCTGATCCGATCTCTGTTTGTATTTCCTTGGGGTTAGGGCTGACCTGAGGGGCTCGAGGAAGAAGCTGCGAGAATCCCTGACTAATCGAGCTGCCCTGTATTCTTGGAAAGTCTTTAAGGTTAACCTGCACGATATTAGCTGGGTATATAAATTATCCATGGGCATGCTTACTTCCATCAGGTAGAGGTGTTTGGATGTAGATGGCGAAGTGCACCCGGCAAAGAAAATGCTCCAGCAGATCACAGCCACAGCAGAAGCCGATATGGTAAGCCAAGCGGCAGCTTTGTCGGTACTGATTCTCCTTGGGACCTTCATTTCATAGGTCTTTGATTCTTTGCACAAATTGAGATGGAATGGGCGACATAACCCGTTGGCCAAAGGAACCGGCACAGTATTTGTATGTATCAGACTGCGCCAATCTCAGGGCAAGGCTACCTATCACGCTATTATGATTCATGCAAAACCATGCGGTCTGCAACTGCTAGATGCGGCTAGCCACGTCAACTGGTGCGCTTGCAATTATTTAGTACAAGTCCACCACATACTTGAGTGTTCCACCTCAGCTTCAAGAAAAAGTCAGCTCATTTTGAAAGAAAGAACAAAGAGAAAAAAAAAAGGACATCAGAAACGTAGCTAAACTATGTAAGGCTCAGCTGAAGTTTTCGTTCTCTTTTTTGTTGCATTTTGGGCAGTCTCAAGTACATGTACACGCCACTTTACCTTGCTTTGATAATTCAGTTGAGGCGGCACAAAAACTCTCAAAATGAGAATCGTATCGCGTTTTTGAGGATTTCTTCTGGGGGCGTTGTACAGTAGCAGACTTGCTACTTTGATCCTTACAACTAACGCTGTGATCATCAGCGTATATCAATAGTAAGACTAACAGTGAAAACGAATTTCTTGCGACGAGAATTTTGCAGTGACGTGTAGCAACAATTTTTTTGATGCACTTACATATCTGACACAAGCATGTTAGAAATGAGCCTGATCCTGCTTAACCTCCTTCCAGTAGTCTTCGTGAACAGTGAAGTTTCCAGACTTTGTTTTCTCTATGTAAAAAGAGATGGCAGTATCATGATGGGTTCTACCTACAATTTCAATGTGGGTTCAGAGATTTTTCGTTGATTTTCTACTATTCAGTCAATCTCAACGGTAATAAAACTATCAAAGGGCCTCAATTTCAACCACCATATTCGCCGGGGGCGTAAAGAATAATTTTTGATAGGTGCACTTAATTCGATTTGCATTGGAGGGAGACCGTGAAAAGGGCAACGTAGCTTCAGCAAGTGGTATCAATTCGACGTACCCAAACATACATGCTCCGCTTCCCAACCTCGCGGAAGAAAAAATTCTCCTCGATACACTCAGCTTCGTCTTGATCTCGCATTGCCCAGCTCGCGCTCAATTCTCGAGCGTGGACTGCCGAGCGCTTCATTCCCTAAACTTCCAGATTGTTGTAAAGCAATAAAAAAATATACACACCGAATATGGATAACATATCGTTGTCTCAACGCATTCGACCCAGGACGAAGCATTCCTTGGCCAGAAGCCCGGATGTGAATACAAATTTCCTTCCCAAAAATACCCACTTGGATGCTGGAAGTACCGAGTTCGCTCCTGGGATCCTGAATGGGTGCTCTGGGAGGGTGACCGCAAATTACGCCTACTGGCCTGTACCCACCAGATTTCAGCATAAAAGGTCGACCGGTCCAACAATCAATGCCCTTCGCTATGTCTGCATTTTAATTCGCGCTAAATTACTGGCCATTCGAGCGACAACGATTGTCCAGCCAGCATTGCTTTAGCTGCAAAGGACTAGACGAAATGAGACTTTGTGACCTTCCCCCTGAGCTGCTTATTGCCATCGGCGATGAGATATATCAATCACATAATGCAGTTGCGCTGGCTTCCACAAATCGTTTTCTTAATACTGTATTCCAGCCGCTGGCATACAAGATCAATGTGCAGTATGAAAGCAGCTATGCATTGACCTGGGCAGCCTCTCATAATAGTCCACATGTTGTGAGAGAAATTTTGAGTTACCCCGGCGTTAACGTCAATACCCACGATGGCAGACGCCGAACACCCGTGTTCCACGCCATTCGCACCAAAAATCTGGAGATATTGCAGATCCTTCACAGCACCTCCAAGATTGACTACAATTGGAAAGACGACAACGGTCAAACACCGTTGATATACGCGCTCTCCAGAAACCGGATCTCAATTGGATTATGTTTATTGAAGGGGCATTGTTCGGACTTGGCCATTCATGATCATGAAGGTCGTTCGGCTCTCTGGTACGCGGTCTACTTCGGCAATGAGACAGTGGTCACGGAACTTCTGCGACGAGGGGAAGACATGAAGCGATCGGATTGCAAAGGAATATCACCACTGATCCTGGCCATCTGCAAAAATCATCTTCCAATCGTCAACGCGATGCTACGTATCGCAGGGAGCGCCAGAGATTTAGATTTGGTAGATGATTTTGCATTTTCCAAACCTCTATCCTTGGCACTGCACTTAGGGCGACTAGACATCGCGCAGTGTTTGCTGTCGTACGGCGCAGACCCGAATGGGTCCGATGTCTATGGAGAAACCGCTTTGCAGATCGCCACCAGAAAAGATGATAAAAAAAGCCGTCGCCATGTTGCTACAGCAAGCGGGATTGGAGGTCA
Source organism: Talaromyces sp. PF30-5 (assembly GCA_023626375.1). Lineage (NCBI taxonomy): Eukaryota > Fungi > Ascomycota > Eurotiomycetes > Eurotiales > Trichocomaceae > Talaromyces > Talaromyces sp. PF30-5. Next base: position 1,201 of record JAMAGU010000072.1, on the reverse strand, counting down.
ACGCAGCGAATGCAGCTGGAGAAACAGCCCTTCACATAGCCGCTTACTATGGGCGCGATGAGATCTTTCGGCTTCTGCTAGCTATTTCAGGGCAAGGTTATGACCTGAAAACCCATCTAGGGTGTACAGCTTTACACGTGGCTGCCAAAATGGGTCGCGAGTGTATTGTCAAACAATTGCTCGAGGTTCCGATTATTGATCTCAATGCGAGGGACAACAACGGATCAACTCCTCTATCTCTGACGAACAATAGTGGAATACGACTGCGATTCTTGTTGGAGAAGCGCATTGATGTCAACGACAACGGGGTGAATCGACCCAGCGCTCTACATCGCGCTATAGAGCAAAAAGACGTGGCAAGTGTCAGCCTGCTCCTCGCGGAACCAAGACTGAATCCGAACGTGTATGATGACATGGGCTGGACGCCACTTTGTCAAGCCGCATACCACGGAGATTTGCAGATGGTTGATCTGCTTCTACGCCGGGCTGACGTGGAGGTCAATACGCCCATGTGCCCACCACTGTTCTATGCTGCGAGGGATGCACATTTAGCAGTTGTAGAGCGGTTGATCAAGGTCGAAAGCATCATTGTCAATGTGAAGTTCTGCGGTCTATCACCCATCCAGGCTGCTGCACAATCAGGGCACGCGGACATTGTTCGTGTGTTGGAAAGAAAACAGCGATTAATGCAGTCAGACATGCAGAGCGCCTAGTGAATCGGTACTAGCTCCAAGAGAGAGGCCACCTGCAGGAATTATTGTTATGAAGCGTGGATTCAGTGAGTGTGTGTAAGCCGGACTCCGGTTGTTTGATGAGAATGCAAGTGTGGGAGATGATGTCCAACGTGGCAGAACATAGCGGGTAATGCAAATTCTTCCAAATTTCGGCGATGTCAGAGGCCTCAAATGTAGAGCAAGCCGAACGTTGCAGACATTTCCCGACCGCGTTGTCCCCTTCGATCGCATGAACGATACATAGACAGGCAGAGAGTGTGAATCGGGTCTGAGGCAGGTAGGGGATGTGCCCGTCCCGCGTAGACGCGTTGGAATATGCAGCGCGCTAGATCTGGGGAGGCTGAGCTGCTGCCTGGAGGGTCAATTCGCAGTTCCCGTGCGAGCACGGTTGGCAGACGACGGATCCAACTGTGCCATTATGAGGTGGGAATTGTTGGCTTCACAAGATGGGTACAAGTGAGTTCTGT
>JAMAGU010000071.1:0-12663 GCA_023626375.1 Talaromyces sp. PF30-5 | reverse complement strand
TTTGGTCGCTGACCAAACATTGTGCCTTTTTGGCCTGTCAGCCTAGTGGTGAAACCCAAGCAGCTACATCCCTGACAAGAGACAAAGGGGCTCCCAGGATTAGCATCAACCTTTCCCAGCCTGGCAAAGATGATTCTGCCATACGAGAAGCCCTGGGCTCGGTCACAGTATGTTCAAGTCGGGGTACCTAAGCGCTATAGCGTGTTATAAAGCTTTGCCACCCTTCCTGTCAACCTACATCAGCTCTAATACTACATATGAAAGATGCTTAGCGACCTCCCAAATGAACTCTTGCTCTGGATCTTCAAGAGCCTTGACAAAAATGACATCGTTAATATGATCGCTTGCTGCCAGAAACCTGCGACCATTGGCGCGACGGCTCTCATTGACAATCTCCAGGGCGATGAGATGCCACCCCTTCATCGAGCCATACTCAACAGACGACTAGACATTGCACGACAGTTGTTGGATCTTTATCAGGCAAATCCCAACTCTGAGTACCGTAGGATGAGCACGCTTCTGCTCGCCATTGAGATGAGCTACCCACAAGCAGTTAATCTCATGTTGGAACATCACTCACGGCTGTCTATTTGCGACTTTCAAGGTCGAGGGCCGTTGTCAATCGCTGTCGCAAAGGGCACTTTTGCCATCGTTGAAACCCTGTTGCAGTACCCAGCGCTGGATGTCAATGGCCGATGCACCGATGGCATGTCCGCTTTGATGTACGCAGTGGAATACTCGGAGCACGCCATTCTAAGCCATCTTCTGACCGATCCCCGCGTGAATGTCAGCATCGAAGATCGCCTTGGGCAGAATGCGCTACATTCCGCAGTTCGAAAAGAAGACCATATCTCAGTGCAGATCCTAGCCCGAGACCCTCGCTTGGATGTCAATTGGTGCAGCACCCACCGAAATACGGCACTACTTCTCGCGGTCAAGACCCTCAAAGGGAGGTCGTCCCGACGGGTAGTGGAAGCCCTACTGCTCAACCCAAAGCTTGACATCAATCATCAGGATTCTAGGGGGCGCACGGCGCTGTGGCACGCGGTGGACCAGCAGAATGAGGAGCTAGTGCAGCTGCTCTTGGACCAGGATGGCCTTCATTTGAATGACGCGGATGATGGAGGTCTTACCCCTCTTGCGCGAGCAGCGGAGCATCAAAGCCCTCGCTTGCTCCAGATGCTTATGAGGCAGCCGGAAATATGTATCAATGCCACGTCGAGCTCGGTTTCCCCGCTGTGGGCCGCGTGTCGGGCGGGTTCGGTCCAGAACTTGTTGACCCAGAGGTCCATTCAGATCAACGTAAAAGCCCCCTCTGGAACGTCACCCCTGCATGTGGCCGTGATCAATCAACACTTGGGTATTGTGTCTCTTCTTCTCTCGCAAGGTGAAATCGCACTGAATGAGGTTGGGCTCTTGGGCTTCACGGCCCTCATGTTTGCTGCTGCAAGCGGGTATACTGCATGTGTTGAACGGCTGTTACGACACCCGCAGATCGATCTGAAAGTGAAAGATGCGTACGGTTACTGCGCTTTCCGCTTAGCGATACTATATAAACATGTTCGGTCGATTAATCTGTTACGCAGTGCGTTCGTGCGGCAGACAATACGAAAGTTAGGCTGATCATCGGTCTAGCTTTGCCAAAACTGAGTGGGGGAGAACTAGAAAATTTTAGAAAAACTAATATTTTGCGAGACTACCATATTTCCCATCCTCGGTTCAGATGACTCAGAAATTGCTAGGTAGCTCAGCTCAGCGAGCACGAACGTTAGCCAACAGTCCACTGGAAAGTGCGGTCCGCTCAATCACAGATTTTCCCGGTTCAAGGACACAGTACTTGAGTATAATACCGTAGCACTGGCTGTCACAGGGCTCTATTGTTCTCTGCTATTTGAGCGTGATATGAGCGTGATCGGCCGCGAAACAAGATCCCAAAGCGCCGGATAGGAGCCTCTGTTCTAGCTTCACTAATGGCCCGCCCTCCGTCTAATGCATCGAGTGTATACAGTCGCTCGCCAGATACACCAAGACCACACTCCTCAAGGGCTATGCCTGTCCCCGTCTGGGACGATCTTCCCGAGATTACACCACTGGACCATCGGATCTTTGTGGCGGGGAGAACGACCATGGCATTAGAGACGACAAAGACACACCTCAGTACAGCAAAGAGCGTGGCACCCCGCCAGACCCAATCACTGAGAAGCGGATCCAGCGCGATCAGCAAGCTCAGGAGAATGAGTTCTACCGCACCTGTTGCGTGAATTTCTGCCATCTAGCGACAGCCGTGGTTGACATCACACAAAAGCTTGTATTGGAAGAACACTTCCATTCCGACCAATTCGCCCCGATCAATGCACGCTTATGCCGGGCTACATTGGCTCTTTGGGCAGCCTTGGACGCATCAAGGGTGGAGGAGGACAGGGCGGAACTTATTTGGATGCAGGAGTTGGATATGCCCACAGTTTCGGAGCCATCTTCCAAGTGGATCTAGGGGATATTTGGCGTCGTACACGATTGAAGGTCGAGCTGGTCGAGTCTTTGGTATCGGGATCTAAGAATATTCAGTGAGACGTGACAGGCGAGGTGACAGCCCTGGATGAGAGTGGCGAATGCGTACATTCGTTTCAGGTGACGATGTGAGGGCTAGCCCTGACGGTGGCAGTTGGCGGGCCAGGCTTTGTTGATTGGCTTGCTTTAAGAAGGCGGTAGCAATCACTTCCGGATGGCGGGCTGACCAATCATGGTGGCTTTTGGGGTTCAACTTGGCAACCTCAGTTGAACCCCCTGTCGGATTTTCCAAATCCTGGACCTGGAAATATATTATTCTAATACTTGTATGTGGTCTGTTTACATCGAAATTCTAATTAGAAAGTACGAATATTCATCCTCGTTCAACTCATTTGCCTCATAAACACAGTTCTGCCCTATTTATTGGGTTATAAAATTCCTCAACATTAAGCCATACGAAATATATATCTCAGACTTTAAGCAATCATATTAGAATAACATGTCACGATTTCTAGCAAATGACAAACCTCAATCTCCGAATTTGATCGCGACTGCAGATCTTACAGAGCCTCTGAGGCACTTGGGTATAGATATCCCGCTGTCATGTAGTCTGGTAATCATAAGGTTGGTCTGGTTGGTGAAAGGCGGACCACGTGTAGACTCCGTCACTCTGCGGTTGGCCCGCGCATGGCCGTGGGACGCGTCGCGCCCGGCATCTTCCCAATGACCTCAAACAGCCGAGGGAATTGGCCTTTCAATATAGCACCATGGCCTTCTAGTCTAGTCATATTCCAACTTCTTCCGGCTCTGTGGGTGGACGTGGCTTGGTCACTTCATGCCGTCCCTCTGCAGCTCGGCTTTCGTGTTCTGACCTAAGGGGAAAGACCCAAGACTTCCAGGGCCTTCAATCAAGACAGCTTCGCGCTAATTGCGCGATCAGCATCCGGTTCGACGTGAACGTTGCATACTGCAGGAGGGAGCGGTCTCTGGCGTCGCACTGGCCCACCATCGATTGTGGATGAGAAACCAACAGCTCAAGGATCGCGTCGCGTTTGGGCTCGAAGCCACCGTATGTCTTGGCAGCGAGAAGTAGTGCGCTGTTCCCCTGCAAAGTTGGACCGATCGACATCGAGAGAGCTGCTTTGCAAGAGGATCTGAACTGCAAGATGATCGTCGTATATCACCGCCAGATGGAGCGCAGTGTGACCTGGCCATCTGTGATGTGAATATCGATTCGCGGGTCACTCAAGAGGATCTCTAAGATCTCGTGCTGTTGATACTCTAGAGCCGTGAAGAGCGTGGGCTGGCCCTTCGGTCCGCTGCTGTTGACATCGATGCCGTGCTGAAGGAGTTGAATCACGGCTTGCACATCTCCCCGAGCAATTGCAAAGAACAGTGCATTCTGAATAAACTGTCTGCAGCAATGAGCAGCGGGACGCTCTTCGTATGACGGCGAAGAGCCTGCTAGAATGGGTAGTCAGCACCCGCACTGACACTGGAATAAGAAACCGATGGTATAGAGGTGGTGCGACATCTCCGACATATAGTGAGAGGCTGTTTCGGATGAAATGATAGTGGCGCCGAACAGACTTATGGATGGAGGAGCAATACTCGACCTTGCAGGTCAGTATTTATAGAAGCCACTATGATAAGCATTTCATTCTTCTGGCTGATCCTCTACTTTCCATTTGAGCTAGATGGAATTCGGTTGGGGTAGAATCACGGAAAATGAGGCCTGTGGAACAGAGAGGCTGTTCCCAGGAACTCTTGTGCTCCCAGGAATCTCAATGATCTTCCTAGAGCCCTGCGTTTGTGCGGAACGCCATGGATTCCTCGCATTTTCAACAAAAGCTTCTCACAGCGGGCCAATCTCTTTACGTCTAATATGTAGACTAGTTAGTGCAATCCGCTACCTCGATAGACTAGAATACCTACAGGTAGTCTATTAGAGCAAGTTGGACCATACAAAAGCCCCGCTGCTGACTTACCCTCTAGCGTACATTCCACACTAGGCGGGAGCAGGAGGAATTATAAAAAGCTAGAAGGCACTTGGAGACCCCTGTGATAAATTCTGTGCCTACTACTTGTCTCATCTTTGATTGTCGATCTACATTACATTTAGTCTTTTCGCCATGTCTACCTTTTGGAACCCAGTCAGCGTTTGTGAGATTGGTGAGGGTCTGGCCCACCAGGCTACCTGCTGCGGCATCACAAAGCAAGGTGCTCGCTGTAAGAATAGGATCTCTGCGAAGGTGCTCAAGTAGGGAAAGGAGAAGCTGAGAAGCCTTGCTCGAGCACCTTTTCATGTGCAGACCCTGCAGCCGATTTTGCACAACATTGCAACTCATTTCCTGTGCTCCAGGTGGCATCGAGATCGGCAAGCTGACTAGGTTAGTCGACGCTGGTATGATGCCGCTGTTCGTAATCAGCTCGGCAGTAACGTTGTGCTGGAACACGCGGCCACGCTAAGCTATGAGGAAAGTGACCTGGGCCAACCTGCAACCCATCAGTTGGACCATGGTGTCTCATATGATACCCGTGAGACTGAGCGCGAGCTCCCGCAAGCAATCCAGCCTTGTGTATTCCCCGCGATGTTGCGTGCAAACAATGTGCCGTGGGCTGTCTCGCCGGCACAACCCGCTATTGCGTCCGTCGCGAATATTTTGGCAGGAACTCAAGACCTGGAGTTACACTGTCTCACTGTGAGCCATGATGTGAACGACATTCATTGTACCTTTTGCCTGGCGGAAGATGGAGACACGACCGATGAAAATGTGATTCTCCGATGTCAACAATGCCACGCGCTATCGCACCTGTCCTGCATGGAACTCTGGCTGGAACAGCGCGACACAAGCTTTGACACCTCTTGTTGTGTTTGGTAAGTTCACTCGCTTCAATGTCATAGAGGGAGAATTCTGACAATCAGCAGCCGCAGTAATGGTGCTCTAGATGTCCTCATCCGTCCCATTAGGCGTCGGACTGACTCCGCTAGCGCGTTAATGGTAGGCCGGGACATAGGTACGGGGCATAATTCGCAGCTAGAAGATACCTTGTCCACCGAGCGTAGTACGACTTCCCAGGGCCGCATTGCTCGGTCACCCCGCGCACCAGCACCGCACGAACCACCTCGTCGGTCGGCACGGTTGACGCAGAATGTCAGTAGCACTGCCCCGCTCCGACGTTCGACAAGATTGGAGAATAGCCGACCGTGAGGCTGTGAGTGATAGCTTGACTTGTCGAGATGGTATTGATGGAGATCAGATCTGTGTGATCGAAGTATTAGTAATGTTAGCCTACAATTGAATTGATGATTTTCGAGACTGATGCTCAGTTTTCTGACAGCTGGCCGCTAGCCGCATGCACATTAGATCGATTACTTGTTTGAAGACTTTTACGCGTTTGAGGCGAGAGTGATTACATTTTGCCTTGTCTGGCCTTATTAAGAATACAAGAGGGCTCCCGGGTAGTCTCCAACGCAACATCCAAAACTGGAAGGATTTTGTTCGACGATTTCATCCAGTAACTCAGGTGCGACAGACTCACATAACAGTGCATATGTGGAGCAAGAAATTCTGTCAGCCGTTCATTTTACATATCAAAGGAGCCTACGAGTTCTCTGCCATAGCATTTATATCTTTCACGGTTTCATGATCAATTGACTGCTTATAAAATGAAGGCCTGAATTCACCCAAAAGACAGCGCAGAATTTTTATTCGCCATCCTTTTGGATATGCCCCCAGATGATCTTCAAAAAATTTCCAGTGGAATTTCACAAGGTGCAGAACACTCAAAATCTCAGTAATCAAAATCATCCACATAGAGGCAAAACACGCAAACCAGAACCGGAGCCGCAACTATCTGGAGAGCAGCTTTCCCTCCCTTATAAGCCACATTTCCAACCATGGAAACAGGAACTGCAGCAGCCATCACAGTGGCACCAACTGCAAGCTTAAGCCCCTTTGCGAACTTTTTTCTCAATCTTCTGCTCCGACGAGCAAGATGTGGTGTTTCAGGATAGGATGAGGTTGTTGGTGGAGGCACTTGAAAAAAGCTTTCTCCGGAGTTTGGCATCGACGGGTGGGAAGAAATGCCCAGGGGAGAATCCCTGGTGCACTCTGCATAGTCTGGAGGGGCTTCGTTCGGTACACCCGCCATGTCTTTCTCGTATTCCTGATGGTCAAAGGACAGGCGTGAAATCAGAGCTGGGGGTGCCAAATTTTAAACAGGTCAAACTCTGGAAAGAGGCCAAAAGCCTGGCTTGGATAGTCGTGGTGAGAAGAGTAGTGAGTGAAGATATCCCGGTGTATTTATCACTGACTCGGGTGGCGAAACACAGGCCTAACCAGGCAGACCACAGGGGAACCGAATATACCTTCCATTGGGTCTGTAGCTTGTGAGGGAGAGTAGCGCATGGGCTGTTACCTATCAGCCGGAGAATGGTCTCAGAAACAAGACTTAGAATACTAGGTGCTCCAATCCCGCTCCTGGGATCCAGATGATAAACTCTGGGAGCTTGTCCGATCCTGGGATTATTCCCGCCGTTCCCACGCGCAGCTGTGGAATAAGCCAGGAGCATCCAGCATCTTTTACGTGGCACTTCCTTGTACGAAAATCCCTATTCACTGCTCTCGTAGCCAATCGGTCCGACTAAAATGATGGTTCTACTATCGACCGGTCAGGCCCATACCAGGCATAGTTGTATGGATAGAATGTAGATCTCAGGAACTATCTGATACATATGCTATAAAGGATATCAACTTGCAACCCAGGTGACTATAAATATCCGACTCGAGCCTGGTCACTTGGAAGACATCTGCCTTTTTTTCGTTTTCCTATCCCATCCGCCCGCAGCCACGTCATGTCTAACATTCAATGGGACCCTCTAACTACCTGCGAGATGAATGTTGCCTCTCAAGAGAGCAGGAATTGCTGCGGTCGCACTATCAATAATGCTTCTTGCAAGAGCCGTATTAAATTATCGGTGGTCCAAAAGGGCCACCAAAAATTGATGAGCCTAGCCAGACGCCCACTGGACTTGGCGACCTTGGAGCTCTCTCTTCGTGATATTGCAGTTGGCACCAGAGCCAGCAAACGGACGATGTTGCTCAAAGATGGTATCAAGCCGCTATTCGAAACTCGACGCCATTCAGTGGTACCGGCCGCTCCCCTTCACCGCCGATAGCGCATTCGTCTTCGAGAACCTCAGTCGCTCAGATATCGGAGCTCGATCACACCGTCCAGTCAGGTACGCCCAATACGCGATTTCTATCACAACTGAGCGGGTATCTGTAGGTCTAGTTCCACTTCCACAAGGCACTCGGCTCATGGAACCTGGCTCAGATGAGATCAACCAATACGTAACCTGGATGTGGTACTGTCTAATCCTAGTCGCACGTTTCCCTCGGCTAGACTTTCTCGGATGAATCACTGTCGGCCTGCGAGGCTTCTCGTCACCTGAGCACCGTGACAGCATCACGTTGAAAAAGTACCTTGCTACGAGCAAAGTTAACTGCTCATTTATGTTTCCCCTATGTGCCTCCGACAACAGATAGCATACATTGGCATCTGACAGTTATCTAAGTCTTGTTTCCGTTCTGAAGGAGGCATGGCATCCCAAATCATCTGTCCGCTCTTCACACCGACGATGAACAAATTGCCAGATGTTAATGTATCTCTGTCTTATTCGCCCATGTCTGATAATCCTTTAGCATATATCGCTGGGAATCCGGTCAACCGTCGTTCAAGTTTCCGCTGGAATAGTATTTGATAGGGTTTAGATTGGTGCATTGATAAAGAATCTCGATTTGTCGGCTTGGGCCCCGGTGAACGTGGTTTTTCGATCAGCTTCTGCGCTGAAGAATGTTTCCGGCGTAAAGGACGATCTTTTTGTCCCCTCAAAGACCTGGGAGAACGCCTAATTTTAAACTCTCGATAATATCTGCGCGAGAGGTCTTTCCATGATAGGCTTCCGTGCGCCTCTAGCCATCCTAGAAGATTTCTTTTCTCCCAATCTGACCACTGCTGCACAAGTCGCGGCATTCTTGATTTGCGTCAAATATGGGAGATCTCGCACGGCTGAGCAGGTTGGACGAAATCATGTTTTACCAACATACAACGGAGCGAGAATCTGCCTTGAAAGAGCCATGACCGGATTGACTTGTCTCAGGGTCAGGTTTAAATTTGTCTGTCCCCTCGGGAAAAACGTATTATAGCTACCCTGGTTCAAAGAGTCGTTGATTCATTATGAAAGTGCTTAAGATCGTTTGGTAACCGTAGCCGGGGGTGTTCACTGCACATTTTAGGAGAAAAGGCCATAAGCAAAGACAAACTTGTTTTCGTTGGTCAAACACCCTTAAAGTTGGGGAGCAAACAACGGTCGACTCAACATCGGATGCCCTGTTACGCTCACTTGCCTCATGCCAAGCTCTTCGGTCCTACGCACACGAGAGCATTTGCTCTCTCAGTTTCCTTCTAAATCACATTTACTTGAGCTGCTTTGCTCTGTCCCAAGAGATAGTAGCGTAAAAGGAACACCACCATTCCATTTAATTTCGAAACTTTTGGTATGTCATCCTCTTTCTACCGTTGAGGGTGATCTGAGCGGCTCACTTATTGTCAATTCCAAGCCACGATGGATACCATTCTCATGAGTCTCTCCTCCGAAGCTGGGGTCATACTGTTGGAAAACATGGACATTGTGGAGGTGGTGTCTATGTTCTCTATCGGCGCTTACAATGCCCTTGAAACTGCGATCGTCACTTTCAATGTCTTTGACAGATATCGTGGACTGTACTTTTGGAGTATGCAAATCGCCTCGTGGGGCATCGTGCTGCACTCCATCTCAGCCATGGTCCGGTTTGTCTCCCAGTCATCTGGGCTTGCAATGTCGATCCCATTCCTGCTGGGTTGGTGCGCCATGGTGACCGGTCAAGCTGTTGTGCTCTACTCGCGGCTGCATTTGGTGGTTTCCGACAGATACAAGATGCGCTGGGCTCTGTGGATGATCGTCATCAATGCAGTGGTCTTGCATATCCCAATGAGCATCTTGTTTCTTGGCATTGGCCAGGGCAATACTCACTTCGCCCGAGCCGCTGCCATTTACGATCGGATCCAACTGACAGGCTTCTGTATACAAGACCTCGTTCTGTGCGGGACCTACATTCGAAAGGCAGCACGTATCATGAAGCCGATCATGGCGCTTCGTGATTGCGCGGAGCGGCGCATCATGGTCCACCTGGCCATGGTCAACACTTTCGTGCTCGCCCTCAACCTTCTCCTTCTGATCGCCGAATACAAACTTCATTTTATTCAGATCAGCCTCAAAACGGTAGTATACAGTATCAAGCTCAAACTTGAGTTTACTGTCCTCAACCGCCTTCGCTCCTTAGTCCAGTCCGATCTTTCCAACCGATTGGAGAGCCCGGCATCGAGAAATTTCTCGCGTCAAAACTATCCTTCTGGGCGAACATCTCCCCATGCTGGCCTCAGCCGGACGGTGACAGACTCCACTCCCTTTCTGAACGTAGAGATTCCCGACTCGCTTCTTTGGCTCGACCCCACCCCCAGCTCTTCCCAAGAATTGCTAGAGGCTTCTCATATTTTCTTCGCCTGTAAGGAGAATATCTCCGTCTCTGCGGGATCTATCGGAGGTGAAGGCTGGGTGCGTGGGCCGACAGGGAAGTTCACTGAGGATCTTGATGATTGCCGAAAGATGTCTTTTGTGAAATAAATACTGCCTGGAAGGGCCTTGGCTACAATCATGTTGTGGGAGAATGAGCAAAGTTTTGTTTATGCGCATAGCCTTCGTTGAAGCAGCAGATTCTGGGTACTCTTTCCATCTAATTGGGTGTCACTCCACGGCCAAGAAATCAAATTCATAATCGTCCTTTGTTTCGCCCAAATATTCTGTTCTTGGAAGTGGTAATCTGCAGAGATGCCTGAAGTTTCCTTCTGGAGCATTTCTTCGTAAAACCATCAATAAGATGGACCCCACTGAAATAAGTAGACAGGGCTCTCAATATATCGAATAATAACTGGGAGTTAGCACACGTCCAACACACTGTCGCTGACGAGGAAGATCCAGCGCGTACATGTGTGATCTTGCCAGCTACTGATTCTAGACAGTGCAGAAGAAGTTGATGCTCGTTAGCTGGCCTTTCATGAGGTGTTCATATTGCTGCGGAGTCATTTTCTCGACTAGAATGTCTAGGATACTCACTAAAAACTCTCGCCACTATTTGATGGCAGTAATAAAAGTGACCTCGCCAGGTTGGATATGGAGTATGGCTGATTCTTTATGGATATATATTAACTGCAGTTCCGCTGCTCATTCTGAAATTTTGTCCGTCAAGTGAACTCTCTAATCTACAGACGGGGAACTCTCCAGAGAAGCACCACCCACCGTCTCAACTAGCCAAAACAATTCAACATGGTCGCCAGAATCTCCTACAGTTCCCGTCATACCGCACGGCCCTTCCAGCCAGCTCCGCCTGGGAAGAAGCCTTCCGACCCCTCTCGCATCAAGATAAAGTTGCGTTTCAGCGAAAGAATCGGACGCCGAGTACCAAAGAAAAGCATTGCCTGTACTCAAAAGACAGAAACACTCCGCCGCAGTCGGAATAGGCTCCGGCGTAATGCCGCTGATTGCGAGGCGACCCGAGCCGATTGGATGCTCCGACTTCGCCCGATGCCACACCGAGTGTGCTAGGTCTCTCGCAGTGCATCTGGAGATTTTACCCGTACGGTCGCTCAATGCAACTTACTGGCTTCAGCTGCCAGGCTCAGGCTCTTGGTGACTTATTTCCCAGGCCTGCAATATCCAAAAGAAGCCGCTGTCTGGGTATGAACTCCTTCGTGCCTGTCTACATTGATGTATGTATCTTACACAAGCCTGTTTTGAATGGAAGTGCCACTGTCTTGAGGTCTGGCAATTGAGAATGAATAATATAGACATGTGCTTGGCTGTAGTGACCCATGGTATTCACATTGAAATATGTAAACAGTCCCTTCTTTTATTTAACTAAAGATTTTTGACCCATAACGAGAACGAGCAACCTAGACAAATTCAAGAACAAGAAAACATATTTCATGCTCTCCTTGCAATTTTCTCTTCATACACTTCCTAGCTTTCCGTCCAGCAGCACACTCCAAAGCCAACTCGCAACTCACAGTAACAGCGGCCCCTCAGCCACCATTGATGAAAGACGGTCCCTTTTCGTGTAGATGTAGGCTGAATGGCTAGATGCAGGAGGCTACGATGGCTCCCAATTAAGCCATTCGTGCAATCAGCACTTGCATCACCTCGTGCGAATAGATAATGAGCGCAAAGGTGGTCATCAGGCACATCGCATGAAAGCTAGGCCCCCAATGATGTGGGACTCCCAAAGCCTCCAATGGCTGCAACATGTAGATTACTAGCCCGGGAATGTTGCTTGTTAGCAACTTGACAAATGCAGTAGCGAGGGGGGTCGGGAACGACGCTGGCCCTGCAAGAGCATGCATTGTTGGCATCAGCGCTAGCATGATGATGGACAGGATATCAAGAGAAGTGCCGGAACGCGGCGTCGACTGTCTATTTCTGACTTGAAGATGACCTAGTGCAACTGCTGTCAAGCCAACAAGGTAGCCGAGCTGTGTCCAAGACCAAATCGGTAGGAGGAAAGCCGTTGTAGGCAGGGCAGTACCCCATATTGAGATAGTCCCCATGAGCTTGATAAGACCACTCTCACTTGCCAGTGGTTCGTCTGTGATGATCTCAATCACATAGCTCAGAGCTGCATATAGATAGCAGGATGCAATGCTGACGGCGAAGAGAAGGACGAGCACAGCTGTGGGTACCAGATCCAGGGAGGTCGGCAGATGGAGAAGAAGGAACTGAACTGCGTAGACCAAGAAATAGAAGAAGCCAATACTGGCGATGATGGCGCCGCAAAGGCAGCTGGGAAGGCGATTGGTAATCATTGGGGAGTGAGGAGGAGACTTGCTCTGAGAAGGAAGACGGCGGACTGGGTGTCAATATATAGACTCAAAATCTTTCTCACTGACATGTGGTGCTCATCTCAAGCGTTGATCCCCGCGCAACGGTGAATCACCAACTAAACGCAGAAAACGCTCCGTTGAGTGAACATGTGTGCTAGAGTTTGTGGATGAACCACT
>JAMAGU010000070.1:0-10215 GCA_023626375.1 Talaromyces sp. PF30-5 | reverse complement strand
CGATGAGGAAATATGAGGCGTCCCAAGAATATGCGGAATGACAAATAGTTATTATGAAGAACCGTTGAAGTAGAGTTCGAGACCCAGTCACTTGAATTAGGGATGGCCGAATGAGGTCGTAAACTTTATTCACTCACGAAATCAGTTGACTAAACGGGGATGAGCAAACAGGAGTTCTATCAACAATATATGGAATGACAGATACTCGTTGAAGAGTGAAAGTGGAGGCGAGCACTAGGAATTCCTCATTTCTATTACTGAATTGACTATCTTACCGTTTCTCTCTTCCCTTGTCAAGCCCACTTAACTAGTGGACGGAGAGAAACCTGTAACCAGGCGAAATAGTTTTGCTAGCTGCATAATCACTTGCACGGCAATGAATCCAACGGGCGCATAGTGGGATTTGAGCACACCACACAAGGCACGCCCTGGAGGGAACGATCAGATTTGCTATTCCCCCTCAAGCATAATGTGAACCTTGGGCAGCCCAAATTGGCAAGACCATAACAGTGCATGGTCGTCAAGTTGAGCCAACACCGGGTACCTTGGATCCACACCGGTGCGGCCCGTGGGTCGAGGTGGGGCCACCATATCCACTCTGGTGCCTCAACGTTGAGTGAACGACAGTGAATGATCAGCGAGGAAGCTGGAAGCCCTCAGAAAATGATGGTGAATGAGAGATTGCTCAATTTTGTGCGGCTCTCAAAATTTCCTCAAGGCAACTTTGAAATCGGGTTGTTACTTACGCTTGGCGGTAAAGCACCGCAAGTAGCGGTTGCACTTTGCATACACTACTCACTACTCTACGAAAGACACAAAAGTGCGTCCCTCCACCATTTGAGAAATGAGAGAGAGGTGCTCACTAAGTTGGCATGGACATGGGGTTTTCGATAGTACGGCCATAGTTGGAGCGCATTGGGAGTCACCAAGAATTCAGAGCTCTCTGAAGCCTCGCAGCTCCCACTCTTCCTTCGTCAGTGAATTTCAGCTCTTGGATAGAACATCTGGACATGCAGGAATTCGCACAAGAAGTGGTCTTGAATAAAAATAGCGTAGGAATTTGCTCTTCTTCGAAGTGCAATCAAAGAACTCTGATCAGAACCAACTTGGCCGTTTGGCTCCCAAGATAGACCGTCAGAACTTGGGCATAGTCAATCGGAGGTAATATGAAACCGCACGCAATTTTGACGGGCCTCTTCAAAGTAGACCAATGGCGTGACCACAGTCCTCCACCATGGCATTTTCGCACGCGCAGCATAATGCTGAGGACCTTCATTCTGACTCACTTCTCTGAGGTCACCGTACCACTACTGTGAACCATGGGTGAGCCAACTCTTTGCCCTCCGATTGCAACTGCGCCAATTTTGTGATTCGACCAGCACTTTCTGTGAGTCAGGAATACTACACACCCAGATGGAATGAACGGTCCCGGTGCTGTCTGCCGCGACATGATTGGCGATCCATTCGCCAGCATCGTCCAGCTCATGGTTCAAGACCGGTGAAGACATTGCATCGACCGCCAGAACCGTCCTCGGTGAGAAACCTGCACGGCTGGTATTTGCGAGAAAGCGTAGCTGCAGTCTATAAAAGCAGGCTCCTCCCCCGATCCATTTCTCTTTCTTCACACATCGCGGCCGCGGTGTGTCGCCTCTGACCTTCGGGCCTGAGGTTTCCGTGACGACGGCTGTTGCTGATCCAAGCCCAGTGACATAAGAACAGTGCTTCGCAGGGGGGCGCTGCGTTACCAAGTGAACTCCGCAGGGGGACGCTGTGATGACAATTGAGACCCGCAGGAGACCGCTGCGTCAACAAGTTCTCTGCAGGAGACCGCTGCATTACCAAGTTCTCCGCAGGAGACCGCTGCGTCAATAAGTTCTCCGCAAGGAAAAATGCGTTACCAAGAGGATCCGCAGGAGACAGCTGCGAAATCAAGCGACTCCGCAGGAGACAGCTGCGAAATCAAGCGCCTCCGCAGGAGACAGCTGCGAAATCAAGCGCCTCCGCAGGAGACAGCTGCGAAATCAAGCGACTCCGCAGGAGACAGCTGCGAAATCAAGCGACTCCGCAGGAGACAGCTGCGAAATCAAGCGCCTCCGCAGGGACATCTGCGAAATCAAGCCCCTCTAGCAATGTGCAAGCACCTCTGCGTGGTGCTAGGGACCAGTATTCATCTCCCATGGGGACTGAAGAAGCCAAGACTTGCGCAGTAGATAGACTCAAGCATGAGCCATAGCAGCCCACTGGGAAATGCAATCATCACATTATCAATTCGGTCGATCCAAAGCTCTCTCGTAGGCCATACCTAGAGTCGTATTTAGTAAAGTCGCTTTACGCAATAGGTTCCTCGACATGCCCACTGATGAGCCAATTCAAAGCGGTCGTCTCCAACTGCACGAGACATATGCTAAAAGTAGACAATTTGTCTGAATGATCCCTCATTCGCGAACCCAATGCCAGGACCCCATGATGGCGACCAATAAGGTGACCTGACCCGTCAAAGATCGTCCGGCCTTGAAAAGTGGAAAATGGTGCTGAGAGCGACTTTGAACTGCTTGATGGGAGTGATTCTTGATGGGAGTGATTCTTGATGGGAGTGTTGACGGGTGCGTGCTGATGTTAACTCGTCGCGTACAAACGTGAGGTGAAGCGGTGAAGGGCAGGCAGTATTTGGATTCACAATGGCTCATGATTGATCTGCCCTCGACCCACTTCGCGCGTCCACTCGCCATTGTCCCATGGGCCGCCTCATGTATACGTCCTCTCCAAGAATTCTCGTAGATCCAAGTTTGCTCCTTCATGATTCCTTCTATAAAATACCTTTACAGAACTCACTTGTACCCATCTTGTGAAGCCAACAATTCCCACCTCATAATGGCACAGTTGGATCCGTCGTCTGCCGACCGTGTTCGCACGGAATTGCGAATTTTGAGAGAACAATTGAAGCTTTGGGCAACAGATCTGCCTCACCAGTACCGACAGCATCCCCGCAAAAGACAGGTGACTCAAACAAGCCCAGTCACAAACACTTGAACCGAAGAGAACCTAGTGATGGAATACAAAAACGAGTGCGATTTGACCTAGTTTCGGAAGACACGTCTAGAAGCGTTGCACATTCCAACAGATCTGCAGAGTCAAAATCTAGGACCAGTCGGTACGTGCCCTCATCCTCCCTGACTTTACAGCCCAGCATTGCTAATCTACAACGCAGACTGGGCAGACGCAGAAGGTGTGTACTTGAAATCCGGAGCCCCCTTATATTTATGTCCGAGACCGAGAACTGATTTGTATCTCTAAAATGCAGGTTACTCAAGAGAGACGCCAAATGGGACGACCAAGAAAGGAATGGCAGTAACAGAAAATGTACTGCTAAGGGCATTGAAAATTTCAATAGTGATATTCAAGACCTTAAAAGAGAGATGGAAATCGTCAAAGAGGGACTGAAATCAATCAAAGTGTGTAAGCCGAATGACTGGATTTAACCGTGAGAGATGAACCCGTCATTCAGGGCCGTGCAGAACGTAAGACTTATTTGGCGGGATTGCGAGGAATTGCGAGGAAAATTTGGACGAAGACTTATATTAAATATTCAAAAATCCATATAAGAAGACAAATACAATCAATTCTGCTCTGTAAAACAAAATGCACAAATTGAAGATCATATCATAGAGAACAAAGACCTCTTCCGACCCTACGTTCCTACATACTCAACTCTCAACCGGACTAGCTAGACCTTTTTTGTAGCTTTTCTGCTGGTGTTCTTTTCTCTTTTTTTTCTTTTCCATATTTCTCAAAAAATTGATACCAGTGACCACTTAACTCGATGCTGAAAACGACTTGCTTTTATCAATCAGCAATCAAAGCTCCTCCTCCACACCCTTAGAGGCAATCAGTCCTTGAACCTCTTCTCCGTTGTTCTGCAGCATGGTCTCTCTGTAAACCTTGTATAGAGCCTCGGCAACAACTTCTCGGGCCTCTCTTTCCGAAGGAGTCAAGTCCTTCCAACCTTCTTTGATTCCTCTTGTCTGCATGAAGTCCGCCTGACTAAACTTGACAGTGGGAGCCTGACCTCGAGCTTCCGCTATATTGCGGTTGTCAGATTCACTGGACGCAGTATTCGTAGGTCTTGGTTCTGGGCTAGAAGGAGAAACCACGTCGTCCGGTTCCTCGTCGAGGCTGATCGGGTTGAATCTGGTGCCTCCTCGGGTGTCCCGCCGCGACGTCGCAGGTGTGCCGTTGGTACCGTAAATCGGAGAAGAACCTCTGACACCAGGTGTCCGTAGGCGCGAAGTGGCTCTCCGTTGCCGAAGGCGGTCCAAGGAGGCGTTCAATGGACATGGCGTAGTACCACGACTGCGTCCTCCGGACCCGGGCTGATTCTCAGCCCAGGCTGCATACTGATTCTCTTGATCGTCCCAAACTTTTTTGATTGTTTCCTCAGCTTCCTCGCGCCCATGACAAAATCGGACGAACTCGAACTTGGGAATCCACGAAAATCCCATTGCAACTTTGCACCTTTTCTTGTCATCATCTCTCAAGTCCTTCCACAAAATTTTCACCCACGAGCATGGACTACGTGTGGAGGTTCTGGAGCCTGTGTTTTCAAAGAGGGCTCCATAAATGCCGGCGACATTGGCGGTCGTATACCGGTATACCTTCTTCCCACTAGCAGTGCGGTCTCGAATCGCCGAGATTCGGAAGTCTTCGTCGGTAGTATTGGCGAAGCGATCGTTGGTGTAGTTGGGTTCATATCTGAATGTGAATCTGGCCGCGTGAGGTGGACCTTCTTGCACGATCACGAAGGTGGATCCTCTCAGCGTGCCCCATCCATCGACAGTGGCATTGGGATCAAGAGGCTCGCTTTCCGTGGGGCGGTTTGCCTTCTTTTTCCCACGTGTATCGATGATAGCCAGACATTTAAAGCCTTCAACAAGGCCAGCGGTGTCTTGGCTTTGGGGCGATGACACTTCTGGAGGGGGATGATTACTTTGTACATCCGGTCGATTGCTCTGTGCAGATTGTCGCTGGTCATTGTTCGCACAACTGGGACTGAAGTCTTGCATTTCAATATCAGCTGCCTCTACCGATGGGATAGCCCTATCAGGCTGATGCGTGGAATTGTCATCCACAGGGGCGTCTTGGTGCATCTTGCCTAGATCGTCCTCGTTGGGGAAGGAAATATCGTTCTTATTCATGTTCGCAGGGTACACCGAGGCCTGTTCCACACCACTCTGGAACTTGTTTGCAGAAAGAGACCCATTTTCTGCCATTGTTACCACATTATCCACATTGGAAGGAGAGGCCTTTGCCTTTGGGCCCGGCCTTTTAGAGATGCCTGTGGATGACATGACGAAAAGCTAGAGAAGGAATATGTCTCGATCGAAGTGATATGTGTGTTCTACAGGAACTATTTATGCCTTTTTGCCTTGCTGATATCGTCGCGTGCTTTATACTTGATCACGTATGCGAATAACAAATTGCGGATGCCGTCATTTTCAGGACGCTGATTGCTCTTCAATCGAGTCGCAATTTCAAAGGGCGTTGGGAGCCATGGAGACCTCTTGCCCAGTGGTCAATTTTCGAGATGCTCTGATATCATATTCTTGAGACAGGCCAGCGCAATTGCCGGATGTTGGTGCGTAGTAAGGGCATGTGAGCGACTCAAAAACCGAACACGCTAATTGAATTGGCTCAAAAGACCTGACATGCATGTTTCGGCGGCTGATGCCGCATTTCATGCATGCTTGTCATTGCTACGGGCTTAGTCGCCACTGAAACTGCGATTCTTCAACGAACATTTATTTGCTAATAAGCTTATCGGTTTAAAATAGTGTACCTTCATCCATTTGGAACCTATTCATGAGGCCCAAAACGTCTACAGAATCTCTGTCATCGATCAAGCATTCATTGACAACCAACCCTCAACAAGAACCTCCTCGTGCAGTGCAGTCCCTGTCCTGCAGCGGGCAAATGCAAAGATAATTGTAGCTAAAGAATTTGCCTCATGAACATGTCCGTTGGGTGTCCTTGGTTCATAGCCAAATGATTTGGCCGCTTGCGATCCAACTGAACGTCAATCAATATTCTCTGATTTTCTTTAAAGGCCATAAAAACTTCTATCTCTTTTCAATATATTCAGTGCTTCAGGCGCCCATCAAACGAGGTTTCCGGTTTCCTGCCCAGTATAGTCTTCTCGTGTTGGAAAATCAGCCCTGGGCTAAAATGACTCGTTGGCCGCTCTTTTCCGCAGTCCAAATCCTGCAGATGATCGCTGGAGCGGTCGATACCTCCTCTCATTGGCAGCATCCCCTCCATGAGCGCAGCAGTGATCTTTATGCCGCAGTACTAGGTGGTAACGGCAAGATCACCGACGGCTGACCATGCTTCAATCAGTGGGTTGACTCTCTTGAAACCATGTTTGAGAACAACAAAGGGACCATATCTGTCAGCTGTGCCGAATGGGGGCTCCCTAATAACTCGGAAGACGAAACCCAGTTCATCAAGGATGCCATCTACCAAGCGGAGAAATCAAGCGGCGTCGACGCGCGCTTCATCTTGTCGATCGTCATGCAGGAGAGCAAAGGATGCGTTCGTGTCCAGACCACGAATAATGGGGTTGCTAATCCTGGACTGATGCAAAGTCACGAGGGATTTGGTTCCTGTAACGAGAATGGGCTGGTTCAGAACCCTTGTCCCAGGAGTGAGATACTCCAGATGATCCTGGACGGCGTTGAAGGCACCCCAGCCGGGCCTGGCCTCAAGGCACTGATAGCTCAAGAGGGCGGCACAGCAGATGTGACTTCATATTACAAGGCTGCGCGTGCTTACAACTCCGGCGCGGTGGCTTCTAGCGGCAACCTGGGCCAGGGCGATGCCACTCACTGCTATGTTTCTGACGTCGCCAATCGCCTTATGGGTTGGACCGATGGACCCAGTTTGTGCGCTCCAGATGCCATTGGTCAAATATCCGCTGCTCTTTGGGATGGCGACAGTTCTGCTGGGCACACTGACCGCAATGCGACGTCGACTACTAAAACCGCGCGGATCCTTGCCCAAACTCACGGTTCCTCTTCGTCCAGCCTAAGCGCACCCTCAACACCTATTGTGCAGTCCTCTATGACCTGGACATCTGCGCGGGTCTCTCGCAGTTCAACTTCGTTGGTTTGTAGACGCAAGGGCAATTAGGCTACACAACATGTGCAGCGTCATGTTGGACAGTGGTTTTGATGCCCCCCTAGCTGTGTTGATATCAAGGACCGAGATTGTCTAGCCACCAGATTAGATACAAGCCAAAGCGCTTCCAAAAGGATTCAGGTATACCGAAAGTAGAACGCTCATTTGAAGTCGTCTTTCTCCCCTAAGCGGGCGAGAAGTCTCCCTTGTAGTTCCAACTGAGCATGGAGTTTCTCTTCCCGCGCCGTCTGTTCGGCTTCCCGCGCCTTTTGTTCTGCGTCCCGTTTCTGCTCTCGTTGCTTCTGATCTTCTTCTCGTTGCTTCTCACGAGCAAATTGCCCTTCCAATTGGGCAAGCAATTTTTCTTCCCGTGCCTTCTGTTTGGCTTCCCGCGCTTTCTGTTCGGCCAGCTGTTGTTGCAGTGCTTGGACCATCATCCGCAGCTCAGGTTGCAGTCCACGGCTCTGCGAGGATGCGGCTCTACGATATCCTGGGCGGTCCTGCGATCCAATGATGGACAGCTGCGACTCCATTTCGCTAACATCGACCTCCAAAGCACCCTCATCTGGATCAGGCACTCTGTCAAGTATGCGAATCAACCGACTAGTATGAATGGGTAGAAATTCACGGTCCACATTTTCCACGAATCGATAGCACGTCCATCGATCCTCCGGGGTCCAGACGTTGGGTTGCGCAATGGACCACCGGTAGAATGAGACTTTGTCTTCCTCAAACTCAGGGTAGTAGCCGTATATGCGAAAGCCGTCGAGCTCATGAGAGATCGAAAATCCGAGAATCCGCCGGTGCACCTCTTCTGTGCAACCAGCCGCCTGGCACAGCGAGACCACAGCTCGTAGCGCGATGCACATGCTGTGCATGTTTTGCCGGTCCGCGAGCTCTAGCGCTTGGTTCCCGCATTTGATTTCAGCGGTCAAATAAGGGAAGTACATGTCTTCGCGCGCCGTATACGGCGATTTTTCGTCGGGTCTGATGCCGAGCTTGCGCCTCTGGCTCTCCGTGAAGACCGACCACTTTAATCCGCGTGCATGGTCAGGCTGCGGTTTTGGACCATAGATCGGCTCAGTCTTCAGCCATGGATGGATCATTGTATCCATCTATGACGTCTCAGGCCCTGCGTGCCCCTGATGAACAGATTTTCCGCCGACGGCATGATCAGGGGATGCAGGTCTACCAGGAGACGCGCTTCAGACCGGTTCCGCAGCACGTAATGGAATCTGTCGATATACTCGTCATCGAATAGGGTGCCCTCGGGAGTGGCGATCGGCTGATGAAGGAGACGCTCACAGAATGCGATGTCGTCGGGCATCGGGCCAGCTGGGGACGGCTGCATGAAGCAACCCTTGGTCTCCAGTATGGTCACATAGTTCACAGCTCGGTAGGCGTATGACCGAGTGTCACGAGCCGAGCTGCTTTCGCTGTTGTCCGAGGAGACAGACCGAGCGCGCCCCCGGTCGGTAGAGATCGAACGCGATCGGGATCGTTTGGACGCGGGTTCGCTCATCGCTTCCACAGTACCGACTGCCGATGGCGCAGGTATCCAATCGTATATTTGGTCTTCAAGCGGGGTGGGCGTATGCGTGAGCGAGATTGGCGTCGTAGTTCGGTGTTCTGGAGGATTGGATTTCTATGCAGTTAGCTACTGGAACGTCGTCAACCCAGACACACTACTCACTTTTCGAGGGTGATCTGGCGAGGAGGGAGAAAGCGGCTGTGATGATTTCCTACGGTCGTGCTTCCTCTGCAAAGGTTCTGGATTCGTGCTCAAGCTACCTCGCCGGGGAACTTTGGGCGGCCGCTCCTCGCCATCACTCTGAGAGTTGCATAGATCGGGCGATGTTCCACGTTTCATGACGGTGTATTTGACCAATCGAGGGTATTCATCTTCCTGGTTAGCACCACGCTTGGACAGAGATCAAATGCGACGCGGTTTCATCGGTCAGAGGATGTCGGGTATCGAGTGGTGACGGAGGCCCTTGGCCAGCAGAACATGAGCCGGCGCCAAGACACCCAATCAATTCCTCTGCGTACCGTCATGGACCCACTATCCAGCGCAGCTCTCTCTGCCTTCAGTTATGATATGTCTCAGGGCCAACCCGCACTAAGTTAGTTTGGGCGATCGAAGAAATGGCGTTTCAAGCTGGACATTACACATTCTTGCTGGGAACTCGGCTCCTTTTCTTGTGTGGTGGCCACATTGAACCAATCATCTCACAAGTAAGGATTTATTCTGATCCCCACATCATGAGCAGCTATCAAGACAGAGCTGTCGGCGTATCAGCACAGGGCGCTCTGTGAAAGTCCGCCAGCTCCTATCCTGATGAGGGAAAGACACTTTGATCTTGGGCCTTAGCATCAAAGCCGGTTCAACGAGGCCTACTGCAGTTAGCCGGTTTACTACCCTGGTCACGAAATCGAGTTGCTCAGATGGGCCGCGCTCAAAGAGTGGAAACCGCGCGGTTTGCTTTTCGATTGAAAATACACATGAAATCTATGGTAGGTTTATATGACAGACAGTTTCCCCGTCTATGATAAGATGCGCCCAGTTAGCCCTTCGCTCCCTGTCATTGAGCACGACTTGACTTCATTCTGGATTCTGCACCGTGGCTCCGCCCAGCCCATCCGAAACACCCATTCCCGTTAGTGACAGGCTGAGCCCAAGCGAAGAGAGCGAGGGCACCGCTCAGACATCAAGCTTTGGCCCTCTATCGGACGCTTCTGATTCGACCCTGCATAATTTTTCTGCTGATTCCGTGGCAGATCCCGGGAGGTTTCTGTCGAAGAAAGTCGACGCCGAAGAAAAGTCTTCGCGCAGACGAATATGATTATCAGGGCGCTTGTGTGGTGTCGATCCAAGCCCAGAGGCATGGGAAGGCGGCAAATCTTGTGGCGAGCGGACCTGGTTTAACTCAGACCGCTCCTTCATGCCTGAGCGACCGTCTAGGCTTTCAATCTTTGCGTTCTGAGAGTTCGCATTGTCTGGTGGCCCTTGTTGGGTATGACTCTGTTGACAAATACACGGTGATG
>JAMAGU010000069.1:0-10306 GCA_023626375.1 Talaromyces sp. PF30-5 | reverse complement strand
TCCCTGATAGTTCGTTTCCAACGGCCCTGGCATTTCTACCACCCCGACCTTGCTTTATCGGCTGCGTCTAGTATTTCTTTCGTTGTACTTTCCGGTCTTCGCTGGGGCGAAATATATGCAGTCTGGTGTCACACACTGTTGTGGATGACATCGGCTTTTCTCACCGGACAAGTGGTATGTCAAGAAGTCACCATTCTGGCGCAATGAGCTGACTCTTCAGTTTCTCCGGGTCCATTTCCAACAATGTGAGAACCCATTCACTCCGGTTGCCTTACTTAGAACATATGCATTATACGCCGTGGTCTCCAGCCTGGCAAAGATAGCAAGCCCTATCGTTGGGGCTCTTCACCCGACCGCAGCTTACCCGGCGTGTCTGTTCGTTCTGGCCGTTGACTACTTGATGGTGACGATATGGTATCTGTGGCTTCTTGGGCAGGCAACTCAATCCAGAGCTCGCTTTGGAATCATTTCTTTTGGCGTATCAACTTTGTTCGCGGGCATGTTTGCAGTTGCAGTGCTAGGAACTCTACGGAAGTCTTGGGACATTGCGCTGGAGGTAATTGTGTCTTTCCGCGAAAAGCATCCAACCGCTGACAGTTTCAGATACAAATGATCCTAATTTTGATCTGGGCCTCGCTAGCTCAGCTCATTGAAGCAAGGTAGACTGCTATACGTCTTCTGCTCACGGATCGAACAGAGCGGAAGAATTCCATTCGTATTACACACTGTGTGGTAAATGAAACTTGGTGCTACGAAAACTACGCCTGTTGGTAAGGTTTCTTGGTAGTGAAGTCGTAGTGACTTTTTGCCTGTGTGTCAAACGCGATTTACGCAGATTAGTACGGTGGGGCGAGTGCAAAACTTATTTACTAGAGGATCTATCTTGTCGTGAGCTTAGAATTTATCTTGATGTTTGATTCCCCCCCCCATTCCATCCTCTCACTTGGCTAGCAATGATAGCCACTGTTAGACAAAGCCACACGAACGGCGGAATTCAGTACAAAAGAAAAATCTCTATTTCAACTGTATTAGGTATCTATTGGCAGCGCAATACTGTCAGCTCCCCATGGGGGAGAAACATGGAATACCAAGATCCGCGACGAAGAGCCTGTGTAGAGATGAGCATCAGCTTTGATATAGATTCTCTTGACATAGCCACTGACCATAGACTGGTTGCTTCAGTTGCCGAAATAGTCTCACGTGGAACATTTCAATGACCACAACTCTATCTGCTTGTGATCGCAGGATCTCTGGTATATTCGCAAATGTGGCTTCAAGAGCCTCCACCGACGGGCCGTCCTGAAAGGCCTTGGCACAAATGCTAGCCAAATTGTGTGCACTGTCTTCTACAGGCGGCCCTGATGGTCGGAGTAGTTGACAAATTCTTGGCAGCAACCTTGGGTCCAACGAAAGGAAGCCCCGCTGGAAATACTCGTATGTGCTGGCATCATTATCGTAATAGACCTCCTGGGGCATCGTCAAGGCCACACGTTCTTCCTCCAACTGAAAGGCCTGGTGAAGTCTGAGCACCATGGTCTTCATTTGATCTACGCAAATTCTGCCTTTGAATAACGGCGATTGGCTCAGTCTGGAAGCCATCTGCGTGTAGAAAGGCTCAGCACTCGGCCAGATGTCTTTGGACTCATAGTCTTTGAGGTCTCTCGGTTGCAATCCCGTAAAGGCAAGACAGACTAATGCGATGCTTGCTCTCGCTCCAAATGGCCGATACGGATACCTTTCGGTTTGAAAGCATTCTTGTAGAAAGCTCGAGCCAGGCAGCGCTTTTGTCCCAAGCATGAAAAGTATCCATCGAGCCTGCAACTCTAAGTCATCTAGAGACACCGTCTGCAAGCTACGGGAATCGGTCAAAGCATCCCGCGTACTGATCAACCACCATAAGAGTCCATCATACTGCAAGACAAACTCTCTTTCCCAGTCAGCTGATTGACGAAATACAATTCGCCATATGGCCGCATCATCTTCAGGAAGTATTGCAGAGATGAAGACGTAGTTCAAAACCAACAGAAGTTGATGGAAAGTCGGAGGTGATTCTTCAGGTGCGTCGAAGGGATCAAGAATCGGAAGTTGTAACGGAGGTGGCAGGATGACCTGGTTGTCTGAATCAGAAGCGCGTTCTTGACGCTAGGCATGAGTATAGGGCCAACTCACTGAGAGTTTCATTTTGGAATATGCCGTGGTAGCAGGAGGACCTCGAGAAGGCAAATTCCCATTGCACTGAGTATCTTTGTCGTAATCGTTGTCTTGTTTTGCATTCAAAGCTGTGAACGAGATTGTTTCTCCAGGGCTTTGAGTGTCCACCGACCCCAATTTATCGGAGGGTTCCGAGGCACTGGCCTGCCCTTTTCGATCCGGCGATACCAACCCAGGCGACAGAGTCTGCCAGCATTGGCGGCTGGTCTTGTAAACGCAAGTCTTTGGAGCTCTCCCCCCAAGACACCCTTTGCATGAAGGTAATTCCCCACTGCATCGCGTTTTGGCGTTTCGGCACGGCTCACAAACCAAGCTTTGGTACCCACGAGCTCTGTAGAAACAGAAATGGCCTTTACCACGCACCACACAGGATTGGCAGGACGGAAGCTCACGGCTACACCGGATCTTTGCTGTCCAACATGACTGACAAGCCCGCGTAGACAGGGAACCACTAGGGGGTGGTGAGCAACTTTGCTGACGCGAATTTACCGGAAAGATGGTATACATCGGGACTAGCGATGGTGGAAAGGAAGCAGAAACGGTCTTAACAGCCCCCAGAAATTAATCAGTGGACTATTTATTGCTGGAGGCGTGATCAGTATTGAAAGAGATAGATAGACATCCGTCTATCTGATAAACTCAGCCTCAGCTCTTGTCAACGTCAGGTGTCCACAGTATGGGAATGTTAAGCGATTTATTTTGGGAACATTCGCTTGCTTCCCAGGAGCGACTTAGTTCCCAAAACCCCCTTCGAGGGTCCTAGGATCGGCAAGGCTGAATTATGAAAAGGATTCATCCGTGAATTTGATTGCTCCGGGAAATTGAGCCTCCACTGCATTACTTGGAATAGTTCCGAGCCGACGGCGATCTCTCGTATTTAGTAACCTTCTCAAAAGAGATCTCCACGTACAGATCAAATAGCGCGGCCCTTCAGCCCAATGAGACTATATACCTTTCCGCTATCTGACGATGGAATTCATGAATGACGCTGACCGGGGAATGTAGGTGGTTTCACTGGTATGGTTTGTAGATGTAGCAAGTCTACTGCCTGCGACGCTGAGGTGATATCAATAAGCCATCCAGTGACAATCTATAAAGCCGGGGCACGAACGCCACCTCGCACTGCACCAGTTCGTCTGGCCTTACGATCCTCCTCCAAAAAATTCGATGCTGCGCGAGATTTCTGTTGGTTTTCTTCGTGTTTGGGGTCGCGGAAGGAATCTTGATGAGCGGCCTGGCGAGATTTCTATCAACAGCCGTGCGCAGGCAGAATCACAGCTGGCCCACGCAAGCACCACCTCTATGCAAGAGCTCAATGGCGAAGACATGGCCGACCAGGTGTCGTACGAAAATCGAGCCGAAAGCGTTTCTGCGGATGCGGTGGATCATCACGAGTTGAATCACCTCACTGATCCTCTTGAGAGCGCCGCCTCGACCTTGACCTCCCGCATACAGCCGGGGAGACAGGGCGTTAAGGTCCGCCGTCTGGAGATCGCCACAGACGTCGATGACATATACTGCATCTTTTGTCTCGCCGAGAATGGAGATCCTACGGACGAGAACGTAATTCTGCAGTGTCAACGCTGCCAAGCATTGTCACACTTGGGTTGTATGGAGAAGTGGTTGAAGCAATGCAGATCTGGGATTCAAGAGTCATGCTGTATCTGGTTAGTGTAATGAATGCATCTCCTAGACACATGGATACTAATGAGATGCAGCCGAAGTGAAGAACCCCACGTCGCCATGTTACGCGGGCGGCCATTGAAGATCCAAATGAGCACAGCCGCAGCCAGAAACAGGGACATCAATGCAGCCGTGTCGTGCGAGACTCCCTCGGCAGATTACCACCCTTCTGTATACAGGCCCATTCTAGAACAAATTTTGCAAGCGGAAACAGTGCAACCTGACAGGCCTCGAACGCTGCCCCGCAGGTCAACTAGACTGACCGAAGAGGGACGCCCACATCCACCACTCCGTCGATCACCGAGATTTCGAAGGAATCAAACGGGTGGGTTTGAGAGGGAGAATTGATCTTGGATAAAAGAAAGGACTGAAAATCGACCAGGGGCTTCGAGTTGAAGCGGAGGACACAAGATCAATTTTTTTCGATCATTGTTGAGGGCCTCGATGTTTGTGGTGCTTTGGTCAGTCTCGCACATCTGCTTTTGTCCTCTTGCTGGATTAGGAAAGTCTTGAGTCGTAGTTATCGTTGAGGCGAGTGAGTCAGCCGTTCTTGCGCTAGCGAAATACTCGTGGTGAGCTTCCGCCGTGCTTTAGGTGTACCGATGAATAGAGCAATACATGCCGACTTTCGATGACACTTCCACCATCGGGTTGTATCCCGCCACGACAAATAGGCTGCCTTCCGTCAAAGCAAACCTTGTTCCCAGCGCTTGAGGCTGGTCCTCTCGGCTTGAGTGATCTTGATCAGAAACCAGACGACGATTGGTGGCGTCGTACGGAAGATCTCGTGTGCGATGATGGCAAATAGGCCGATAGATGTTCCATTTTACCTCGGAAAAGGGCAGGCGACTTCCCCAATAATCGCTATGCACTGACAGCCGCCTGGTCACATACAAACATCTCGCAAATACCCGAGAATGGATTTTGAACATCTGGCAATAGGTCCCTCTGTAGACCCGCCTGGGAGAATCGTGCATCACAGATAGTAGAATCACCCGCCATGAGTAGGAGAGCGACTTCCTTGCCTGGTCTCTCCTTCGATCGAGAGTTACCGCAGTAAAAGCACTACTGAGGTCGTTTTAGAGCATAGTATACAAGTAATAGCTGACTGATACAGGCACCCAGCATGGCCAGACAGCAACCGTTAGAGAAGTCTCTAGTGTCAAACCCATGACTTCAAGCTTTGAGGTCGCGGTCAATACCATTATTCATGGAAGCACCCTCAGAATATCCCACTAGAGCCCACCCGGCAGTGTTCGTGCTAAGAATTATGATTCGCGATAGTGGATGTGTATCTGATAGAGCCTAATCCCTCTTGTCTCACAATGATGAGCAAGTAGCTTCATTCAAATACGACACCACGAAAGCCCTATCAGGGTAAAGCTGTGATTGGGAGCTACTTCGATTCTAGTCGGACTAGTTGGCCTTTAGCTTCAGGGACGCGGTGAACACCCACAAGGCTTCGCTGCCGTAATATGCCCCTGTCATGTATAGAAGCCCTGTCATGAAGTCAAATTTCCGGTTGGCCTTGCTGCTTATATCACTGTTGAATGCCGCATTCCTGTCAACGCAGCACTTTCAAGATTGGTTGCAAGTCTGATTTCACAATTAGCTTGGGTATGTAAAGCCCAATTTGCCATTCATAGAGCACTATTGAACCATTGGAGCTCCATGCTGGCCTCCTTTTTTTTAATTGCTCAGGGAAGGGGCGGACACGGCAAGAGCAAATTAAATGGGAACGAAGTCGAACAACACTCTAGATACGACATATCGAGATCAATCCAAGTGTTCTCAAGATTGGGGTTGAACGACAACGCCAGGGATTCCAATAAGCAACTGAGGTTACGCGTGGTAGATATGCATCGCGCGTGGATGTGTCAACTCGCCATACTTGGCCCACTAACAACCGCTGTTGACGCGTCGATATATGAAGTCAGCCTTCCGGAATGCGGTATTCCTTCTGATCGTCGCAAGATACAGGCATTGCATCGGCATAAATGCCACTTATTTGGTATCAAATTACTTTTCCGAACTGCGGCCTCGCCCGGATTTGATTCATTGCCCAAGCGCCCTCGAGCCGGGGGGCGGGGTCCCCCAGAGACCCCCTTCAGGGGGGTCGGCGAGGCAATTTCCAATTGCCGGGGGTGCCTCCCATAGGCGACGGGCAAGATCAACCCACTATCGTCGTCTTGGGACGTTCTCCAATTCTCTTGTCCGGGAAATTCGACAAGAGTCAATTATTCAGATCTCAGGTCTACACGGAAAGGCTTTGTCCAATGGTAATTTCGAGAAGTGAACATTCAGTGTTGAGACGTGTCATAGCGACGTCCAATGTTGCCTTCCGAGCCGCGCGGGTTATCGTAGTGGAAGGTCCCATGCTAAGCCTGCGGGCTCTATGACTCTAAGGCTGTGTTTGGAATCAACCTCGTTCTATGGTGCCAAATCCCCACTTTGAAAGATTTAAAACGATGTTCTGAGGAGAGATTCATTTGATCAGAACCTGGAGGTTGATGCTTGAAAGGCCCCCATTCACAAATCACCCGTGGGTATATCAGGCCCTACTGGCTAGAAAGGGTCCATAGTTGTCCGCTCCCTTCGGTCGCTCCCAATGTGCCCGCGGGAACCATACTAGACTTTCCCTCCGGGGGTTGTGGCGCTTGGTGCGGGCGGGCCTTCGGTATACGGGGCCACCCTACGGGTGTCGGCCCTCTCCGGCCCTAGGCGGGAGTTGAATGTGGAAGCCGGGTAACCTGTTATGATTCCAGGTTGATGCCGAACAGGAACGGGGCTGCACCATCGGAGTTAATCTCGATGTATCTATACGAAGAGCCAAGTTGATTGGAAGATGTTCCATTTTAACCTTAGGAAAGAGCAGGTAATTTCCCCAATCATCACTTGTTGAGACATAGTATGCACTGAAAGCCGGCTGGTCACATCAGAACATCTCGCAAACTCCCGTGAACGAGACTAAATATCTGGCAATAGGTCCCTCTGTAGACCCGCCTGGAAAAATCATGCATCCCTCATAGTAGAATCACCCGCCATGAGTAGAAAGGCGAGTTTCCTGCCTGGTCTCTTCTTCGACCGAAAGCTGCGGCAGTGAAACCATCACTGAGGTAATTTTGGAGCATAATCAACATATAAGATCTGACCGATACAGGCACCCAGCATGGCCCAGACAGCATCCGTTAGAGAAGTCTCTAGTGTCAACCACATGACTTCAAGCTTTTAGGTCCCGGTCAATACCATTCATTGACGCAGCCTCAGAATATCCCGCTAGATCCCACCCGGCAACACTCGTGTCAAAATTATATTCCGCGGTAGTGTATTGGTATCTGGTAGAGTCCGACCTTTTCGTTTTAGACGAAAAAGCTAATCGAGTCGGTACTTCGAATACCACACCGCTAAAGCCCATCAGGGCGAGCTGCGCTTGGGAGCTACCCCAATTGAAGTCGAACTAATTGACCTTTGGGTTCAAGGACGCGGCGAAAGCCCAAAATTTGCCATGCTGCGGCAATATGCCCCTGTCATGTATGGAAGCCCTCTCATGAAGTCAAATTTTCGGTCGACCTTGCTGCTGATCCCACTGTTGAACGTCGCATCCCTGTCAACATAGAACTCTCAAGATTCGTGACAAGTCTGATTGCATGATTAGCTTGAACTGGGCAAAGACCCAAGTTGCCCTCCCTAGAGCCATATTCGGACCATTGGAGCTCCCGCTGGCCTCCTTTCTATTTGTCTTTAGGTTTCCCGCTCACAAACGTTGAGATTGTCAAGAGCGTGAGCTGGTGTAGCCAGGCGAGAAGAGAATATAAAGAAGAATCAGCCGTTTGGAAAAGTCAAATGAGAACGATTCAATCGTCGTGGAAATTCAACGCTCGTGCATCGATGCTCACTTCTAAGATGAACCCATCCCAGGGAGACGCGTTTGGGAAATGACGTCACGCGAAGTTAGCTGTGACAAGTAGTCAGCGGCGCGTCGGACCATTCAAGAACAACGACCCAAGTCTGATTCAGTCGAGGTATGCCGTCTTGAAGATTCATGAGGCGCTGGAAAGGTTGGCACTGTCTTTGTGTTTGAAAATCTTTCATAGCGGCCCATTAGAAAGCCCACGCAGCCACATGGACACGATATGGTGATTTGATGCTGGTGATGGAACGGAGCTGCACCATTGGAATTGGCTCCTCAGATCTCCAAATGTAGAGTCAAGTTTCAACCAACTTGATCCTCTCGCAGTTTGTATTATCGGCTATCACCCCTTCAAACCAACAATCAATCATACCGCAGACGCATCATAAGTGGCCATGCCGACAGCGAGATGGCCACCACAGGCATATCAGTGGTACTTTTCAATAACTCTGCCCCTAGATCTAAGCCAAGCCCCCATTGAACAGGCTTAGCTCACAGCGCGCCAAGAGCACGTCTCTTCAGCATCTTCACAGATGCCGACGCGGAAGACGGTGATGAAAAGCGGCCTGTCCAATGACAATGCTGATCCGCCTTTGGAATGCATAATGCCGATCCAGAAGCAGGTCTTGTCATAAACTGTTCATTTCCCGTAGTTGTTGACTTGGGTGAGGTGAGACAGGAAGCCATGCTAGCCGTCCACTATTAACCTCCAGAGCCTGACTGCAGCAGGCCTCGCGACTAATACCGCTTAAAACCAAGCTCCTGACATGAGACGACGGCAATACCAATGAGCGGGGGCCAGGTAATTATCTTTCGATCGACGTGAGAGGTCTTCTGGAACAATAGTCAGCCATACGAATGTAAATGCCGGGGACGGACGCGATAAAAAGCCACTGTTGGATAATGTGGGTAATGCACTTCTTATAGTAGACTCGTAGTGCGATTGGGACTAAGTATTCAGAGCAGGCATCCAAGGATATGTTCAGCTGATACGCGCATGGAGTGGGTGTGTGGGGAGCGCGTCGGTAACCAGTCGCACTATTGGCTATATTAGCATCCAGAGAGAAGGAATAAGGATAGGTCAGCATTGGCGGGAATACTCTTGTCAATGCCGAAAGTGGCTGATACATATGAAAACAGACGTGAGTGCAACCCTTGCCAGCCAAGAAGTCGTCCAACATGGCTGCATAACTAGACGCAGTCCTCGAAGCTCTGAAATGACCGATAATCCGTAGCTTGACTGCGGACTCTATGCCCATTGAGTGTACGGAGCTTGGTTGTGTCAGCTGAAGGCTCTCCCAATATACATAAAAAAGATGATGGGTTAGAGCTCACACTGAGTTTGCTCGGCGAAACTGACTAACCCATTTCGTGCTGAAGCTAACAAGGTTGACGGGGGGCTAGTTCCATCATTCAATAACATGGAGCACGATTAGATCAGCAAGGGCTGATTGCAGACAGATGAATGGTTATTCGTCCTCGGAAAGCCGGATCAGATGAAGTGTGGGCGGATGACGTTGAAATCATCGATAAAGCCTTGCAGTGGCCCTGGGCTTTCGTTTGGTTTCATCGTCACGGCCATGTAATGCGTACACTCTGGCTTACTGCCGGTGTATCGACAGGCTCTGTGAAGGGTCAATGATCTGCGGTTGGAGACTTTCTTTTGAGAAGCCCGATCATTCACCCACACTATATACCCTGCAGGTCTGAACCACCTAGGCGCGGATTAATTCGGAGTAATGCAGCGCAAAGAGCCAGATGGAAAAGAGCGAGATCAGCCGATATGAATTACGTACCTGATGGCATCACATCCTCATCGCTGATTCTATTGATGAGCTGTTCGTTCTTTACAGTATCTGTCGGCGTGGCGGCCAAAGGCACAAGGCTAGAGACGATTCGACTTAGAGAGCGTCTCTTGTATTCGAGGTGGAATCGGCCTTGCTTTGGATACATGATGGGTGGTCTGTCCGACAACGGGTCCCTTGCTACCGAGCCCAATATCGAGAGGGTAGAAAGCTCCATGAGCTATCCAGCATCTGGGATAGCCCACACCGGGACATGGGGAGGGGGCCGTGAAGATCTCTGCCATAGAAGGGAAGTCAGCTTTAGGTACAAAAACTCAATCAAAGGTCGGGGAATACGGATCACACTCAGCGTTCGCCGGTATTCATGATGTATCAATCCATTCACCTTTCCGTACGAGGTCATGTGACGGAAGTTCGTTTGATCAGCAACTGACCTCATGGAGTAGTCTTGGGCCTACCATATGAAAAGGCTCTACCGTAATCTATTGAGGGTAAGAGCCTGTCATGGTTGTCATCGAATGTACTCGGATCTGGACTGGACCGAACGTTCGAGAAGCTCTATTGCGGGATCGTTAGATAGGACATAGTGCCGTTTTCAGGGGTCAGACCAAATCAACACATCACCTTGGTACAAGTCTTGCTGCCCCGGTGGACAGATTGGAAGTCTAGCGGAACCGAGGAATAAACGGTGTTAGTA
>JAMAGU010000068.1:0-10359 GCA_023626375.1 Talaromyces sp. PF30-5 | reverse complement strand
CAAGTTCAAGATCCTTACGGGTACTGCGCTTTCAGCTTGGCGATACTCAATAGACATGCTCGGGCAGTGGATCTCTTAAGCAGTGCATTTGTGCGGCAGAGAGCATAAAAATTAGGCTGCCCATCGAGCTAGCTTTGCCAAGACTGAGGGGAGGAGAAATAGAAAATTTGAGTAAAGTTACTTTGCCAAACTGCTATACCCCATCCTAGGTTCAGATGACTCAAAAATTGCTAGGTAGCTCAGTTCAGCGAGCAGACGTTAGCCAACAGCCCACTGGAAAGTGCGGTCCACTCAACCACTGATTCCTCCGGTTCAAGGACACAGTACTTTAGTATAATACCGTAGCACTGGCTGTCACAAGGCTCCATTGTTCTCTGCTATTTGAGCGTGGCATGAGCATGATCGGCCGCGAAACAAGATCCCAAAGCGCCGGATAGCTAGCTTCACTGATGGCCCGCCCTTGGTCTAATGCATCAAGTATATACAGTCGCTCGCCAGATACACCAAGACCACACTCCTCGGCGGCTTTGCCTGCCGCCCGGGATGATCTTCCCGGGATTACACCACTGGACCATCGGATCTTTGTGGCGGGGAGAACGACCATGGCGTTAGAGACCACAAAGACACACCTCAGTACAGCAAAGAGCGTGGCACAATCCCCACTAGACCCAATCACTGAGAAGCGGAGCCAGCGTGGTCAGCAAGCTCACGAGAATGAGTTCTTCCGCACCTGTTGCGCGAATTTCTGCCATCTAGCAACAGCCGTGGTTGACATCACACAAAAGCTTGTATTGGAAGAACACATCCATTCCGACCAATTCATCCCAGTCAATGCACGCTTGTGCCGGGCTACATTGGCTCTCTGGGCAACCTTGGACGCATCAAGGGTGGAAGAGGACAGGGCGGAACGCATTTGGATGCAGGAATTAGATATGCCCACAGTTTTGGAGCCATATTCCGAGTGGATCTAGGGAAATTCTGCGATTGAAGGTCGAGCTGGTCGAGTCTTGGGTATTGGGGTCCTGAGATTTTTCTGTGGGTTGTGAAAGGCGAGGCAACAGCCGGGGCATCCTGTTTCACGCGTGAACTTCCCGTTGGAGTGAACGTTGGCAAGGGGGAGCTCGGTAAACGCGGCGAGGGGTTTTTCATGCTAAACATTCGTTTCAGGTGACCATGTGAGAGCCAGTTGGACGGTCAGCTACCCTGGTCTGACGACCAGCCCTGGCGGTGGCAGTTGGCCAGGCTTTGTTAATTGGCTTGCTTTAAGAAGGCGGTAGCAATCACTTCCGGATGGAGGACCAATCATGGTGGCTTTTGGGGGTTCAACTTGGCAACCTCAGTTGAACCCCCTCTCGGGTTCCCCCAACCCTGGACCTACGATTACACCGTTCTCCTTTTTGTATGTGGTCTATTTACATCGGACTTCTAATTAGAAAGTACGAATATTCATCCTCGTTCAACTCAATAGCCTATTCAACACAGTTCTGCCCTGCTTATTGTGTTGTAAAATTCCTCAACATGAAGCCATACGAAATATATATCTTAGACTTCAGGCAATCATAACGATATGACGCGTCACGATTTCTAGCAAATGAAAGACCTCGATCTCCGAATTTGATTGCGACTGCAGGTCTTACAGAGCCTCCGAGGCACTTGGGTATAGATATCCCGCTGTCAAGTAGTCTGGTAATCCTAAGGTTGGTCATGTTGGTGAAGGCGGGCCACGTGGAGACTCCGTCACTCTGCGGTCGGCCCGCGCATGGCCGTGGGACGCGGCATCTTCCTAACGACCTCAAACAGCCGAGGGAATTGGCCTTTCAATATAGCGCCATGGCCTTCTAGTCTAGTCATATTTCAACCAATTCCGGCTCTGTGGCTACTCGTGGCACGGTCGCTTCATGCCATCCCTCTGCAGCCCGGCTTTTGTGTTCTGACCTAAGGGGAAAGACCCAAGGCTTCCAGGGCCTTCAATCAAGACAGCTTCACGCCAACTGCACGATCAGCCTCTGGTTTGACGTGAAAGTTACATACTGCAGGAGGGAGCGACCTTTGGCGTCGCGCTGGCTCACCATCGATTGTGGATGAGAAACCAACCGCTTAAGGATCGCGTCGCGTCTGGGCTCGAAACCACCGTATGTCTTGGCAGCGAGAAGTAGTGCGCTGTCCCCTGCAAAGTTGGACCGATCGACATCGAGAGATCTGCTTTGCAAGAGGATCTGAACTGCAAGATGATCGTCGTATATCACCGCCAGATGGAGCGCAGTGTGACCTTGGCCATCTGTGATGTGAACATCGATTCGCGGGTCACCCAAGAGGATCTCCAAGATCTCGTGCTGTTGATACTCTAGAGCCGTGAAGAGCGTGGGCTGGCCCTTCGGTCCGCTGCTGTTGACATCGATGCCGTGCTGAAGGAGTTGAATCACGGCTTGCACATCTCCCCGAGCAATTGCAAAGAACAGTGCATTCTGAATAGACCGCCTGCAGCAATGAGCAGCGGGACGCTCTTCGTATGACGGCGAAGAGCCTACAAGAATGGACAGTCAGCAGCCGTACTGATACTGGAATAAGATGACCAACCGATAGTATGGAGGTGGTGCGACATCTCCGACATATAGTGAGAGGCTGTTTCGGATGAGATGATGGACGTGCCGAACAAACTTGTCGATGGAGGAGCAATGCTCGACCTCGCAGGTCCGACCGAGTATTTATAGAAGCCACTATGATGAGCATATTCTAGCAATGTTCATTCTTCTGGCTGATCCGCTCTGCTTTACCTTTGAGCATGATGGAATTCGGTTGGGGTAGAACCGCGGAAAATGAGGCCTGTGGAACAGACAGGCTGTTCCCAGGAACTTTCGTGCTCCCAGGAGTCTCCATGCTCTTTGTGAGGATCTCACGTATCGTTGGATGAGGAGTGTGTCTTCCGAATGAATAATCAATATTGAGAAAGCTATAGTCGACTCTAGATACAAGACGTAGCGCGAGGAAGCAAAAGAGAGAGTGCTTCCTCGCGTTCAGGGGAACCCAGATAAGCTATGTGAGTCCACATCCTCCAATATCGTATACAGCCCATGTCAGTCTCTGACACGTATTCTGGGAGTGGACGGTAACATCCTGGTAGCACTTGGTGTGAGAATCTTGCGATTGAATATGGTCCGTTTTGTGAGAAAATTAATTAACTTACACTCAGCAGGCTTTCACATTAGGCACATAATGGAGCCAACTAAAATGATTATTCGGCTTCCTTTTGGTCTACTTGCAGTGCCACAAACAACCTCAAAATGCAGGTGGTAACGAATGCTAGTGAAGGGACATGATAGCTCACTAGACCTACGTTGATCAATTTTATGACGTCCAACAATGGTCCTGTTGTAACACTTGTTCCCCAAAGGGCCATCTTTACCTTCATATCTTCCGCTCACAGTAGCATACGAACAGTAATTCAGAGCACAAGGGTCATTGCAGAAGGGGTTGACGAATATATTGCACTATATTATGCGCCAGGAGTTCGTGGTAGGCTACCGGGAGTGAATGCTGTTTGTCAGTCTACTTGCCAATGCAGCGCTAGCCCAGGAATGCTATCAAATATGGCTGTAAAGTCGCACAAATGGGGTGGTCGTTTTGTAAGAAGATGAATAGACTCCGTCGCCGCTCATTTTGCTCGTCATCTGATTACAACATTTGAACCTACGGCACTCATCTACGGCACTCATCTCCTGCGCTAGATCCCATGCAGTCCGAATACAGCATAATGGGTCTACCAGTCCCGCCTTCCGACGATATGATGATAGTTTATGATGAGGAACCCTTACAACAACTTGCCCGGTAGAGCAGTTACCTCTGTTGGTGTACTGCGGACACGAATCGGTTTTATGGCAGGCTTCCGCCTTTGATGTGCGCGGTCCAAGAGGGCGACTACGAGACTGGGCTGGCTACTACAGCATGATCGCCTTCTAGTCTCATTATGCAATCGTTATGGCCAGAGTTCTTTGTCGATAGCAATCACTCAGGGCAGCGTTCCCATTGTAAAGCAACTACTCAGTCGAAGAAACATCGAAGTCGTCACCCGAGACCCAAAAGCACAGCAGCTGCTTGTGGTGGCACTGGAATGCCGACAGCATGAGATTCTCCAAATATTCTTGCGAGATTCTCGTATGGATGCCAACATTACAAACGACCTCGGCCAAAAACCCCTTCATTTGGCCGTAATCTACGACGACCAAATCGCAGTTGATGCGTTTGTCAAAGATGAGTGTGTCAACATGAATTCTCTCACATCTAGCGGAGATAGCGCGCTCGTTTTGGCTGCGAAGATCCACGGAAAGGATCAACCGAACAATATGCACGTTCTCAGTTGTCTACTTTCACGATGCAATATCATAGTAGACCCGCGGGATCGAAGAGGTCGTTCTGCCCACTGGCACACTATGAACAAATCTAATTGGGGGCTGATGCAGCTTCTCTTGAGATTCACCCGTGAGAGTATCAATGCCCCAGACGATGATGGAAACAGTCCGTCCACACAAGCTATGAGAAAGAGACAATTCAAAATTGTCAAGCTACTTCAGATTCCTCGATTTATTGCGCCTTTTGCTTCATTGCCCACTGTCACTTCTCCCTCAAACGCCATGTCGCCTATATCGTGGATTTGCATCAACTGGGCGGTGGTTGCCGGTGTTGTGATATAAGGCTAGTGCTGACCAGGAACCAAGCCGCAGCATCGGAATTATTTCCCGAGATATCTATACGAAGCATTAAGTTGATTCCTAATGAACTTGATCTTCTTGTTGTATATATAGCCTCATGCATTCAACCTGAAATAATAACAATCAATCTTCCTTTGAACTACAACACAGTGAACAGATTCACTGAAGATGGCTTGGTTGCAACCCTAAGTCTTTTCCGAAGGAAATACTGGTTCGAGGCTGGTGCCGATCAGCAAAGCAACGAATTTCAAAATAATAATAAAAACACCAATAGAGAACGGCAGCCTCATTCATTGGGGTCGACGAGACAAGGAATCACGAACTCGTGAAACCCCCCCCCCATTTACACGTACGCGCGCCTGTGCGTATTATGTTTACCTCTTCAAGTGTATGTCTACTTTGGCTGAGAATGTCGTTGCAATAGTTTTCGCATCGACAAAACGATTCACTTTAGGTAAATGCTAGTGATGGTGTTCGTCTCGCAGGATGCTAGACTGACCTTGCAAAACCTTTGGCTTTAGCACAGCACAGGACTCCAAAAACTAATAATACAATTAAAATTGCCGTGAAACGCGTCGGCATCTGAAAAACTCTGGATTTCACGCTAACCTGCAAGGAAGTGGTCAGGCAATTGCTCCGAAGCAATGCCGGATGCACCCAGCCCCTTGACATTCTTTGAGAAGCACTCGCCCATTAACATGTGGCGGACAGCGTCTTCCACCACGATGAGCCTTCTTCATATCCCTCGTTTACTCGATGGGATCTAGCCTTCCAACCTCCACCACCCGCAACGACCAGAGATTTCTGTGCAATACACGAGTGGATGTGCAATCCGCAGAAAGAGCAAAGAGTCTGAGAGGAACAAGCAAACCCCCTATGAAAAGAAAATTACCTTCGGCGCAGAGATCTACGACGCGATTAACCATAAATGGCAGATCATGGACGGTGAGGCAAAAGTACTTCCACACTCAAACTAAAAGCAGGACAGAAACTCTAAATATTTGGAATACACCTATTTACACGAGCGACGCGAATATATAAAACTAGGGGTGAGCCAAAAAAAAAAATTTCCCTCGTAGAGACCCAGGACGACAGTATAGCAGCATTTTTATTCCTCGAACATGTCGAGTCAGTATCCCATTCTTTCGAGTGGAGTAGGAGCGTCACGGATGGTCTCACATGGTCCAATCATTTCTTTTGAATGTGGACCTCCGTCTCAAGTGTGTCAAGGGGCTCCTTTCCCTATAATTGTCAACGTGGCATTTCTAGGCTCTGAGGAAATGCAAAAAGGCGCGACCTTCGCGTTTAATATTTCTCTGGGCGATAATCGAGGCCACCTATCTGGAAAGGGGCTCAGTGGATCATTGACCTCATCTCTGGAGACCATCATGGATGGTGGCTGTCAGCGAGTAGCGGCATTCAAAGACATAGCAATTCATGAAGTCGGCCGGCATCGACTCCGAATTCTGCTAGCAGCCGCTTCTATGTTCCAAGTTACGGTCATTGCGCGGCTTGATTCTGATTTTGTTGAAGTGCAGGCTGCATGATCAGGCCCTTGCTGTTGGGAGCAAACACAAATGTCTTGTTTCCGCTTTCCAACTCCACAGAAAAAAAAGAAAAAAAAATTTAGACAAACCTCGACAGAATTGCTAGCTCCGGGACTAATTTTTTGGAAGATTTTCGGTTTGCAACCCCATTGTACTTTGTACAGTGAAAATTCTGATCAGAAGTACAAATCGTTTGGCCGATCCTTTCTCAATTTGCTGCTTCACTGGGAGGCAGAAGATGGATGGTGCCTCTTTCACATTGGCTGGAATTTTGTGCATCCGTTTTGGGTGGAGAAATGCCCATATTGGTGGGGGTTTCACCGGAAGACCACCGGATCGCACTTAGTACTTTGTCTCTGGTGCATGGTGCCCATTCGGGTAAAAATTCCCCAGCCCTAAACGCCCCTTTTTGTGGGCTCGAAAATCATATCCCCGTTTTGTTAAAAACATTATTGTAGATAATAGAACATATCTAATAAATGAACATGATTGACTAGTCGCCTTCCGATCGGATGAGCCACCTTAAAGAACTCGTAATTATACTACGAGATCTTATGAGCTATACTAGGAGAAAATAGAGAAAGAATAAGCTACTCCAAAACAGCAAATAAATTTGCATTGCCCGCAGCCCCTGCGAATCCCACTAGATGCTTCGGGATGGGGTAGAGAATTGGGGAGTACCCGCGGATATTCTTACTCGATTAGGGTTTAGCGCATCTCTTAATTCTAGTCAGAGCAACGCTACTCCAAATTAGGAAATATGTCGTAGGCTATCAACTAATATCCCCTTTGCACAAGCGAATAAAGGAAAATTGTTTTTTAAGTTATATTCACGCAAACTGCGGTTAATGAGCCAGACGTTGTCTTTCAGATGCATCCAGTAGAGCAACCCAATGATACCAGAGGCCAATCACAAAGAATATACAGCCAATCATAAAAATTGGACCATATCTCCACATAGACCCACTGATCTCCCCTAAGCTCAAAATGTTGAGCATTATTCTGCTGCTGCGTTCAGGAACTGTACCTGTGATCCCAGTATCAACGATGCTCCCAGGAGTGAGGAACGCTATTCCCAGATGCACTCCCGTAGATCCCAGAGAAGGTTCAGAAAGCGCTGGGACTTTGTTGCTCCCGGGGCCATGACAGAATTGCCTCTACTGGATTAGCCGCACTCTGGATGCCATACAGCAATTGAGTCTTCTGTAGCATCTTCACCGCATCAGCCATTCTTTCCCTTAGGCAGCTCAGCTCTTCGTCCAGCCGTGCCACCGAGTCTTGGCTCTCTCTCTCAATTGAGTTTCTACCGCCGGAGCCCATGCCTCCCGCACTGGGACCTTAAGGACACGGAATGAGAGCTCTTTGTTCTCTCGCTCTAGCCGTGGCAGTGAACGACCCACTTCCAAGCTGAGGACCGAAATACCCACATTCGTCGTTTGTTCGGGGACCTGGATGGCCCTCGCCAACGTCAAAGACTTTGAGGCAACGGCCTCCATTGACCGACCCAAACTTTTAATGAGATCGTTGTATCTACCGACAGATCCATTGCT
Source organism: Talaromyces sp. PF30-5 (assembly GCA_023626375.1). NCBI lineage: Eukaryota > Fungi > Ascomycota > Eurotiomycetes > Eurotiales > Trichocomaceae > Talaromyces > Talaromyces sp. PF30-5. The sequence continues at coordinate 2,556 of JAMAGU010000068.1, read as the reverse complement.
CAGACGGGTCGCCAGCAGAGATTCATGGCTGTAGCTACCGACCATGCTCACCCATCCTCGGCGCAAGGCTGCGAGCGAACTCGACTCGGTGCAATTGTAATTCCAAACCGTTCATCTGCGACTTTCTGTTAGCACCATACGATTGATAAAATGCATAGTACTGTAGAGCATCCCCACAGTCTTGCCTCCGCTGGGCTCACTTTTTGTTGCTGGTCAATGCCATAAAGGGTGGGTTTCTCAACGTTTGCCGGTGGCTGTCTTATACTCGCACAATCCCCATCTAAGTATGCAGCCTTTAAGGTCTCGGAACTTATGCAGAGACCTGTCAAGATAAATACAACTCTAAGAAAGCAATCCAAAGCTACGTTATTTTGCACACGTACCCAGTGTGGTTGTGAATGACTCCATTTCCCCCCACACATAGTCTTTGTCTCGGAGATAAAAATCTGGAATAGGTCTTTGTATATCCTTACTATATACACAGGATTCCAGCATTGAATTGCATATGTCTGCCGATTGAGGTCGTCTAGGCTCAGGCTGCCGCGGTCGCTTTAATCAAACACTCATGTGCAGGCTCAAGCTCACTGAATAGTACATATGTATATGTTGTATTAGTTCAAGAAAGTTGACGACCTATGTTTAAAGATTGGTACAAAACTAAAACAATGAATGCAACTCAACCTTGCATACGTATCTGAGATAAATTCCCTGTCTGGACAAAGATTGAATTCAAAGCCTGGTCCAAGGGGGATGATCTGAAGTACATTTTTGATATCTTCACAGCTCTCTTTAATCTGCTCTTTCCTCCGTTCTTCTTCCAAGCTTCTACATGTTCATTCCAAGGCCTCACTTATCCTACAACCTCTAAGTATGACCATATCTCCTCATCACCACTAGCATACTCCCCCACGTGCAAGTCAAGAGTAAACCTGCCTACTAATGCCCAAGCACAGCAGCTTCCTCCTCTCGCTTCATAGACTCCTCGACCTCACTAGCCTGTCGGCGTCGCAGCTTGACCGTGTCAAAGCCATTCTTCTCAGCATCCTGATACTGCTGCTCGTGGCGCTCAAGCAGTGCATTTGTCTGCCCGATAGCATCGGCATGACGTTTGCTAATGAGGCCTTCCTCGAAATTTCGCTTCCCATCATTACGGCAGCAGCTCTGGGGTGAGAGGTTTGCGATTTGATTCGCGTCCGAGCCACAGGCACCGGCGTTTGAATCACCACGGCAGTAGTACCATAGGCCATTGACTAAGACGTTGTCAACGGAGTGCTCAGGACCGCAGCCCCAGTATCTACACTCGCATGGGTTGTCGCAGTAGCCCGATGCAACGATTTTGCAGGAATCGTCTGCTGTGTAGATCCAACCGTCAAGTTGCGAGTTGCCAGCGAAAAAGGCATAGTTGTAGCCTGGGCAGATCGCCGCAATGAGCGGCAGAAGAAACGGAAGAAAAAGAATGGTCTTGGAAGGCATTGTGCAAAGTAGATGTTGAATATTGAATTGAATTAAGATATCACTGGTGGAGTTTCAGAGTTGGTGGTTTAGAAGGTTGGAGAGTCTGGGTTGCTATGCCTAAGAATTGGGCTATCAGTGTCCCTTTTATAATATTCCAGGTCTGGTGTGTACGTAACTCAATTGATGCTGAAAATCAGAGGCTGTCCTGGAGCTGGGCTCTCAGGCGTCTCAGGCCCCCTTCCAGGGCACCAGATTGGGAAAAGATGTTCAAGAATCTTACTATCAGGCGTGCCAAATGCTTAAGCAAGTGAGGCGTACCCTAGATGCATATACGGACGGTCCAATCGGTATCCGGGAACTTGAAAAACTCTCATTGTAACATAAATGAAGTTTGATGGTTACGCACCTGGATGTAGATGAAAGGATCCCTTGCATGCATATATATCTGTCATCTCTCTTACGTAAAATCGGCAGGCACTTCGAAAGACGATACAGGCAATCCAGTATAAGTAATACCGATCTTTGATATTGATATGACTTAAGTGTAGGGAATGAGAGTCATTGCTACTTGTCACAGTTGTTCAACTCTTTTGAGGCTAATCAGGATGAGTGATGGATTTACCTGGCGTTCAATATACATGTAAACTCCCGTTTTCGGCACCAAAAGCTGTTGGATGAACCCAATCTTTTGGGTTTTCTCATATATAAGAACGCCATCTGGCACACAAAATTTCCCTTCACATCTTGCTTAGTCATATGAATTGACCAATCATAATACAGGACTCTGCCTCTTCGGTGCGCCATGGCTGCCAACCCATCCCAAAACAACCCAACAAAGGAATGTGTCGGACTGGAGTGAACGCGTATGAACTAGTACGATTGGGTTCCCTTATGAGAGAGTTGTTCTATCTAGGTGCTGGATCGAGTTGAGCGATCCTGCTAGTTCGCGGAGGCTAGTTGTATAGCTCGTACGGACGATTACGTCTACTTTACGTACAAAAACAGTATTATAGGATCTGAGCATACTGTCGGAACGTTGTCGTTACAGTACGGACTAGTACGGGCATAGCCATTGAGTACTTGAGTGTGTTTATTTTGAAT
>JAMAGU010000067.1:0-10406 GCA_023626375.1 Talaromyces sp. PF30-5 | reverse complement strand
TAGATAATATAGTATAGTTATTTAATATTATACTCTAAGTAGTTAAATATAATATCTTATAATATCTACTAATAAATTTTAACTATTATCTAATATAATCTTAAATAGTATACTATAATTTATAAAAATCTAATTATATAAGAATTATCTAAGTATTTCTTTAGTTATATCTAGTATTATCTTAGTAATAATCTATTCTATAGTATAATTAATTATAGTAATAATCTAATAATTATTATTAGATATATATAATAAATATCTAATTAGATTAATTCCCTATCTTTTAAATAATCTAATATTCTTTAAGACTATATAGTATATAGCTTTATATTTAAGTCCTTTATATAGATTTTAACTAATCTAATAATTTAGATATAATTTTATTATATTCTTAATATTATTCTTTATATTAGACTACTATCTATAAGATCTAACTATTTTATTTAAATTAGAATAATCTAAATATTTATATTTCTTATATAGATATTATAATAATTCTCTATAGAAAATAGATTTTAAATATAGGATATAAATATTATTTTTATAGATAAAGATTAATTAATAATAAGATATAACTATAATATATAATAATAATACTATATTATATAAGCTTAGCTATAGAATAAACTTATTTATAGCTTTTATAAGTTTTTTATTAAATAATATAATTCTATTATTTAGAAATTATTCTATAGCTATTAATTATTCTTTTTTAGAGACTTTTATTACTATTTTTTTATAATCTAAGATAATTATAGTAAAAATAATATTCTAAATTAGTATAGAGATTAATATATTTATAGGATCTTCTTTTAGAAAATCTAGTCTTTTACTAATAGTATTAGAAATAATTATCTTATTTTTCTGTGAGGGCTGTATTGATATAGGCTTGAAGGATAGATTGATACGACTGAAGGAGGCCTTCGAAGTAGGATATGGGATGAAATGGTAGTCAAACTAATTGCTGAAGAGCCTCTAAGGCTTCTTTGGATAGTTAATATTACTATATACGGCTCAGCCGAGTTATATGCTAATTATATATTATTTAGATATAGGAATAGTAATATATTTGAAGATTAAGAGTTAATATACTCTATTATAATATAGGCCGTAATATTATCTTCTTCTTTTATAGGCTTCGTCCTGAAGCTATTTATTATATCTTTAATATAATATATTACTATTTAAAGTATCTATTATAGATAAAGTAAGAAGAAGTCTCCTAATTCGAAGTATATTAATATACCTTTTTAAAGAAAGAGAGATATATATATAACTATTATTATAGATAAAGTAAGGAGAAACTAAATATATTTTATATATCTTTCGAAGAGAGAGAAGTATACTAATTCCCTTTTAGAAGAAGGATATAATCCTATATAAATAAAGTATATATCTCTAGGTATACTTCTTTTAGAGATAAATATATTATTAAGACTTCTTTATTTACTTAAAGATTAGTAAAAGTATTATTTAAATATAAAATAGTATTTCGAAGTATAGTAATAGATATTTATCTATTATTCCTTACTATAGCTACTATTACTACTCTTCTATATATATCCCCTATAACTTCTATTACTAGAATATCTACTATATTATAATATAGTCGCTATATCTAGAGCTATATAATACTTATAGTACCCTATATTCCCGGCCTCTTAGATAGGAAATATATAAGATATTCTATTAACTATATTAAATACTTAATAATAAGTTTTGAGGGATTTTATTAGATATTTCCTATTAATTAATATCTTTATAGATTAATTTAAGATTAGTAGTATAGGTAAATACTATAGTCTTAGCTAGCTTTAGAGTAGTTAGTAAGGTAGCTTATATTTCTATATACTAAAGTAATTAGTAGTAATTATCTTATTAGATAAATCTAGGTATTATTCCTATAATTCCTCCTATATAGCCTATATCTAGCAATAGTATTCCTATATCTAATAGTAGTAGTCCTATATTAGATCCTATATTAGGTCCTATATTATTGCTACTATTTTTCGGACTACTGGCTAACTCTTATTACTCTCTATATATATATATTTAGAAGGCTATTAAGTTACTATATATTTATATCCTGACTATACTAAATATACTGAATATATACTATAGAGTACTTCTAAGGAGTTATATATAGTATATTATTATAGCCTAGTTATAATACTATTTAGCTACTAAGATCTATATTATAGGTTGGAGTTAATATTAGATATACTTCTGATATACTATTTTCTATTTAGTAGCCTTATTTACTATAATTACTACTACTATAAGTATTCTTTATAGTATCTGAACTTGGTTTTAATCTATTACTAAGGCCTAATACTAATTATGGTTAGTATATTATTAAGTATTCTGTAGCTTTATATATCTATATTATTAATTATTCCGCTATATTAGAATCTTATTTCTATAATATTAGCTATTTAATATCTATATATAGTATATTTAGTAATTTTAGGTCTTTCTAAGTTAGTTAATTTAAGAGTCTTATTCTAGTATTAAGCTTAGTTAAGAAGTTCTTTTTAATTTCTAGGGATAATCTCTCTAATACTTCTATAATTGTATTAGTAAATCTTTAGATTTCTATCCTCTTTTCTTTAAAATTAGAGCTTTTCTTGATTATTTCTAAGTATTTAATATCTTAGTATCTTTAAGATTAGTTTAAGATTTCTAGATATTATCTTTATAGGTATAATCTTTTTAGTAAACTAAATATTAACTTCCTCTTTTGTAAGCTCTATAATTTATAATATAATTAATAATAAACTTGGGTATCTTATTAACTTCTATTGGTACTAGTCTCTTATCTACTTCTAACTTTCTATAGACTAGTTTAAGGGATAATATATATTATATTAGGTGGATATTCTAGAACTAGGATATTAGGATAAGTTAGTAGGCTTATACTCTGATTTTATATAATATTTAGAAAGGTCCGATTTAATAGTTATTAAGCTTTAAATTTGGGTATTCTGAAATAAGTTAGGAGATACTTATTTAGATCTAGTTATTAATATTAAAGTTTATTTCTAATCTTTATTTATTTATAAAGAGCTTTATTTTCTGCTTTATTTTTTTAAGTCTTTCTTTTAGTTTACTATATATCTCTCTTATTTTTTTAACTCTCTCCTCTATAGATATGGAGTCTATTTTAGGAGGGTCTTTGATAGATAAATAAAGTTTAGGTTTATAGCTAAATAGAGCTTTAGTAGATAATATTTTTAATATAGAGTAAGTAATTTAATTATATATAAATTATACTATAGGTAATTATTAAATCTAATTATCTTAATTCTAATTTATATAGCTATATAGGTAATACTTAAGGCTTTAATTCTACTACTCTATCTATCTATCTATCTATAGGTAGAATATAGTAGATAGTCTTTAATATACTCTGAGTAAAAAGTAGAAGTAACTCTAGAACTTACTTATAAAGAGATTCCCTCTATTACTAACTAGATTTAATAGTATTCTAATCTATAATATAAGTTAGTCTATAAAAAGTAAAGCTAATTTATAAGCTTTAATATTCTTATAATATAGTATATAGATTATAAACTTTATATATAGATTGATAAATATAAGAATAGTATTATATACTATATTATTCTACTTTAAGGATAGAAGCTTTATAATAAAGTCTATACTTATCTATTAAAATAGATCTTCTAGAATAGATAAGGATTTGAGTAGATTATACTTAAGATATCGAGATACTATATTTTACTAATAACTCTTATATTCCCTAATATAATCTCTAATTATACTCCCTATATTTTACTATATAAACTTCTATTTAATTAATTTAATAGTTCTTTTTATATAATAATATCTAGTCTAAGGATTATTATAGTAAATCTATATTATCTTATAAAGAAGTGCTAGATCCTTTAGTAGATAAATCCTTCTATTCTTATAGAGTAGTCTATCTCTCTTTAAGATATTCTATAGTATACCCCTAATATATCTAGAGTTATCTTTTTAGCTTACTTTATTATATAGAAGCTTTAGTTTTAGATCCTAGTTTTAAATCTTCTATATTAGCTCTATTAATAATTTATTAAGATTATTCTTTAGTAATAATTCTCCCCTTAAAATATCTACTATTTTAATTTGAGTAGTAAAATAATCTAGAATACTTATATTACTATTATTTAAATACTTATCTATAATCTCTTAAGAAGGTTAGCTATAGGTTATAGGATCTTAAATATATTCTAAGGTCTATATTTATCTATCCGAAGTAGGCCCTAAAAATATATTTTCTTCTATTTTATAACTTAGAGATCTACTATAAGTCTTTATATTATATATATATATTATAATAAGAGTACTATCTCTCTTAATCTTATTAGTATAGGGACCTTATAATAGGCTTTATTAGATCTTAAAGAATAACTTCTTCTAAAATTAATTTCCTTTTTTAAATTCTTCAGCTTCCTTTATATAGTCGGGTCTTTAACTTAGTATATCTACTAGATTTAAACTTCCTATATAATATTTAATAGTAAAATTAAAGGGAGTAAGCCTTATAGTCTATCTTATTTAATATAAGCTATAATTTTATATAGTTTACTTTATAAATCCCTTAAGATTAGTATAGTTAGATATTACTTAGATATCTAATAAATCCTTAAGATAATAGTAATAAACTCTAAATCTCTTAATAATTACTAAAAGCTCTCTATTATAAGTTTTATAGTTAATCTCTATATTCTTTATCTTTTTTAAAAAGAATATAATTAGATAGTAATAGCTATTATCTATTAACTATAAAAGGATTATAGTAATTATATCTCTAGATATATTAGTCTCTATAAGTAATTAATATCTAATTTTAAAGTATATAAATAATAGTACTTCCTTAAAATAAGCCTTTAGCTTCTTAAATAATTTCTCTATTTCGAGGGTTTAGGAGAATTCCTAAGTTTATTTATTACTTCCTTTTTTATAGGTAGTAGGATCTTATATTAATTTATAAAGAGGAGCTATAATCTTTAAATAATACTTAATAAACTTTTAATAGAAGTTATAGAACCCTATAAAGCTCTATATATTAAATATATTCTAAGATCTTAGCTATTTAGTAATAATAGCGATCTTCTCTAGATTTATATCTATTCTATCTGGAGTAACTATAAATCCTAAGAATTCGACTTCCTAAATATAGAACTTATATTTTAAGATCTTATAATATAACTTATATTCTCTTAGATACTATAAAATCTCTTAGATATAAGTTATATAGATAGTTTTGTCTAGCAAGAAAATTAAAATATTATTAAGGTATAGTATAATAAATATATTAATAAAATTAGTAAGTACCCTATTAATATAGGCCTAGAATATTACTGATATATTAGTAAGTCCGAAGGGTATTACCCTATACTTAAATAATCTATAGTATATTTAGAAAGCTATTTTCTATTTATCTCTATATTTAATTTAGATATAATAATAGGTATTTATAAGATCTAACTAGGTATAGATATTAGCTCCTAATAATCTATTAATCAATTCTAAGATAAATAATAGAAGATATTAATTCTTTAGTATAATCTTATTAAATCCTTAATAGTCTATATATAGGTATAGGTCTCTATCTATCTTAGATATAAATAGAATTAATATTTCTATATTATTCTAAGAGACTTAGATCTATCCCTTTGTAAAACTATTTTTAAAATAGTCTCTTAATACTTCTAATTATATTCTTAATAAGGAGTAGACTATCTTAAATAGAGAATATATATCTTCTTTAAGATCTATAGAATATTTAGTATATTTATATAGAGATATAAATTTAGTATTAAGGGGGTTAAAGATATTCCTATAGTCTTAGTATTTTTAAGGAATAATATCCTTTAACTCTATTATAGCTCCTAAATAGAATAAAGGCTAATCTTAAAAATCTATCTAAATATATATTAGGATATACTTAATATCTTCCTATAGGGATTTAGATATATCCTTTATACTATCCTTAATAATACTAATATCTATCTTATTAATATAATATTTAAATAATAGATTTTCCTAATTAATATTAAGATTTATTTCTTTAAGCTAATCTATTCCTAGAATTAAGTTATAGTAATCTATAGCTATAGTCTTATAGAAATTAGAATAGTACTATATCTTTCTAATATTATCTATAATCTTAAAGATTAGCTTATATATCTTATATAACTAAATCTATTATCTATCGATAGTATTAATCCTTCTTAGAGATATCTTAGATAGTAGAAGATATAACTTAGCTTATATCTAACTTATAAAGTAGGCTTCTACTCTACTATTAATAAATATCTTTATCTTTACTATTTTATTCTTTATAACTATATAGATAGTATAGAATAAAAAGTTTAAGGACTACTTTAAGTTTATAATCCCTAATATAATTATAATAGAAAGTATTAGGATTTCTCTTTTTTTAATTTATTTTCTAGCTATTACTTAGAGCTAGGATATCTATATTTCGAATAATAATTATCTTTAAGATAATCCTACTTTTTATAGTAGGTATAATAAGAGATCTTCTTCTCTTTATACTTCCTCTTATAGTCTTTTAGATCCTCTATTAAAGCTTTAGTAGTACTATAATCCTTCTTTATAGATTTAGAATAATAGTACTTCTTTCCTTATAAAGACTTCGATAAGTCTTATTATTTTTATTTATATACCTCTATTTTATAAAAGTATTCGACTCTTATTTCTATAGTATATATATAATTCCTTAATTTAGTATATAAAAGTTCTTTTAGCTTATCTAAACTTATTATATCTAATATAAGGATTCCTAGTTATAAATTTATATAGAACTTCTTCTTTACTTCCTCTTTAGAGATATTTTATAATATTCTTACTTTATATCTTTTAATATAATTTACCTAATTAATAGTCGATTCTTCTAGCTTCTAATTAAGATAGTACTATACTATTTAGATCTTTATAAGCTCAAACTTTAAGTCTCCTATTAGGTACTTTGTTTAATTAAGGAAGCTCTAATAGATAAGAGGGAGTCTTTATTTTTCTTATAGGGTTTTCTAATAATTCTATAATCTCTTTTAATCTTTATTAAGATAGTCGATAGTATATAGGATCTTATATTAGTTATTAATAAAGTATATAATATTCTTTTTAAAGAAGTATCTAAATACTATCTCTATCTCCTTCTAACTATTATATATCTTACTATTAAACTTTAGAAGTTATATTATTAATAGTATAGTATCTTTAATTTTTTAAATTGGCTAATATATTAGCTTAGTAGATAAGAGATTTTTATAGTCTATTATTATTTACTACTCTCTAAATCTTTACTTTCTTTTCTTAAGGAATACTTATAGTTTTTTAAGTTTTTCTAACTTCTGATTTTCCTCTAAAAGGCTTCTTAATTTCTTATCTATATTAAGATTATTGTAATATTTGATAGTTATAGTAGACTAAGAGGAAGATAATCTCTTAGTCTTATCTAATATAGTCGGTTCTTTATAGATATTATCTAAATTAGAGACTTTTTCGATTTAAGGACCTTTTAGGAGATCTTTAGGGTTTAAGACTATCTCTTTATAGATTATAGGATCTTTGATATTAAAGATAGAAGATTTATTACTTTAGGTATATCGGTATAATATCTTTAAAGTTAAAATAGGGGTAACTTAGAAATAGCTTTAATAATTATATTAGATAGTTTTAAAGTAATTAGAATATAAGGACTATATTGATATAGGCTTGAAGGATAGATTAATATGATTGAAGGAGGTTTTTGAAGTAGGATATAGGATGAAATGGTAGTTAAACTAATTGCTAAAGAGCCTCTGAGGCTCCTTCAGATGGTTAATATTGCTATATACGGCTTAGCCGAGTTATGTACTAATTATATATTATTTAGATATAGGAATAGTAATATATTCGAAGATCAAGAGTTAACATACTCCGTCGTAATACAGGCCGTAACATTTTCCTCTAATACTAAATCTTTAGATTATACTCTTAAAATTTAGTAATCTAATATACTAGATATTTACTATAGATTATAGTTATTTATAAATACTATAAACTAGTATAATTAATAATAATAGTTATCTTTATACTATTCTTAAGATATTAATCCTAGAATCTTAAAACTTTCTTAATTACTAAAAGTTTTTTTTTATATATAGAATAATTTAATTCTACTCTAGAAAATTTCTATTTATTAAAGATAATAGGATATAGTTTTTTATTCTTCTCTTAATATAGGACTATTCTAATAGTCTATTTTAATATATCTATTTTAATTATAAAAGATTTTATTTAATCTAGCTAGATTAGAACTAGTATAGATATAATAGTCTTTTTTAATTATTAAAAAATATATTTATATATAACTAACTATTTAATAGGATAGAGCTTCTTCTAATATAAATTAATATCTAGCTTCTTTAAAAGCTTATATAGTAGTATATAAAGATTTATAAAGTTATAAATAAATTAATAATAATATATAGTAAAACTAAGAAACTAATATATTTATTATATATTCTAAGATCTTAGCTATAAAATAATAATATTAATTTTTATAGAAATAATAGAAGCATTCTTATAACTAATATGAAATCTATAAAATTAAATCTTTTTTGATATAAGTTTATATTTAATTAATAAATTATATAAATTCTATTATTATAAGATCTCTAAGATTTTCTTAAGATATCTATAATATTCTTCTAATATATTTAAGAATATTAATATATTATTTATACTTCTTCTTAATAATATTAAAGATAATTTTTTTAATTAATTTCTTTTCTATATTAAATATATTTTTAATGTATATTAGATTATTTCTATATAATCTTAGATATATAATATTATTATAGTTAATTATTTTTTAATATTAACTTATTTAATATATAATAATAGAGAAAGGGAGAGACTAATTAAAAATAAATAATAATAAATTAATTAAAGTAATTAATATCTCTTTAACTTAGTAGGTAATTTACTTAATATCTAAATATAAAGAAAATAATAAATCCTTTAGCTAAAATATATTTAGATTAATAATTAAATTATTTAATTTATCTTATATATTTTCTAGATAAAATATTAGAGTAATAGATAAAGGAAATTATATTAGAATCCATTCTAGTAATATAATAATATATATAGAAGATATTTAAATATAATATCTATATAGCTATATTTATTTTATTAATTCTCTCTCTTTAATATTTATTAATATTTAATATCTTCCTATCAGCTGAATAATTAACTAGACTAAAAAGTATTTAAATAGGGATTCTAGTCTAGGACCTATATTTTAGCTATTAATTCTCTTAGTTTTTAATATTTTTGTAAATAATAAAAGTTAATAGAATATTTAAAAGTTTAGTTCTAAAAGTAAATATAGTATATATTTAATTTATAAAATATTTAGTAAGATTATTTATAAGTATATTAGATAATATAATCTAGTTAATAGTAAGATATCTAATTTATATTTCTTACTATATCTAGAAATATATCTTATTAATATAAATTTAATATTTCTTAGTAAATAAATCTATTATTTATTTATTATTATATTATAGGATTACTTTTAACTTTAGATTATAAGAAGTAAAAATAAATAAATATTTTAATTAATAGAGCTATCTTATAATAGCTAATAAAATAAATAAGTCTATTTTAATAATATCTAGAATAATTATTTTTTACTTATATAAGTACTAGTTAACTATTATATTATATAATATAAAAATATAGCTAGTAGAGCTTTTTTAATCTAATATATTTATAAAGCTTATATCTAAATACATTTCTGATATAATAGATATAGTTAATTAGCTATTATAATATAAACTAAGATCTTTAATATAATATAGATATAAAATTAAATAATCTATAGTATCTATATATTACTATATTAGTTTAATAAATAAATAGAAGAATATTTAGTTAGACTAAATAATATTAGAATATATCTATATTATAATATATAGAATAGATCTAATTTTATTTTAATAGAGACATATAAATAATAAGTTTCTATTTATAATATTTTTAGATATTATAATCTTATATAATATAGATATTAATAAATTATATAAATTTATTATAATTTTTTTATCTAATATTATATTATTAATTAATATTTAATATATAAGACTTTTTCCCTATTTTTGTTAAGAAATTATACTAAGAAGTTATTTATAAATACTATTAGTTTAATATCTCCTTTTATCTAAAATAACTAATCTTTAGAAGACTAAATAAAGTAAAATAATATAAATATATATTAATTATTATTTATTAATTATCTTATATATAAAATTATATTTTTAAATATATAATATATTCTTCTATATCTATTTTATAATTAAAGATCTAATGTATAGATATAA
>JAMAGU010000066.1:0-10693 GCA_023626375.1 Talaromyces sp. PF30-5 | reverse complement strand
GATCTATAATATAGTTAAAATAAGTTTTATTATTTTTTATCTAATTAAAATATATTAGATTTTAGTAAAGAATTTTAAAGGAAGAACTCTTATTTATTATTAGATAATATAAGATTTAGTATTTTAAATTATTTTTTAGATATATTTTATATAGTTATATATCTAAAATAGATAAAATATTAATATCTAAGACTATATTTTCTAGCTTCTAAATATATATATTATTATCTATATAGATAATATTCTAATCTATAATAATATAGTTAAGAAATATAAAAGATATATTAAAAAAATATTTTGATATCTCTATAATACTAGATTATAGATAATCTAGTATAAATATAAATTTAATATAGTTTAAACTAAGTTTCTAGGATTTATAATAAATACTAATAAATAATATTAAGATTAATCTAAAATAGATATTTATAATAGTATTATTAATATAATATCAAATACTTATAAACTATAATTTTATAATATATTACTATCTAGATATGAAAATTATCTTTACTAATATTCTTTTCTATAAATAAAAGATTATTAGCTATAAGAAGAATAATACTTTTCTATTTTTTTAAATATAAAATATACTAATTCTAGATATATCTATATTAATACTATTATTATTCCTAGAGAATATTATTCTTAATAAATCTAATACTAAAAATATTATAGTTACTATCTGTTATAAAAACTATTATTTAGTTTTTTTATAAAGATTTTAGAAGGTTTGTTTTTTAGATAAAAAAGATTAATAATATTAGATAATAATAATCTATAGTAATCTATTTAGACATATAAAAGATCTAAATCTTTTTAAAATATTTCTATTATTAGATAGAACTATCTTTAAATATAAAATATTATATTAATAATTACTAGATCTAAATATATAAAAGATTAATATAATTATTTACTAGAACCTCTAAATCTATTATTAGTCCTAGATTATCTATAATAGAATATCTTAATAGATTTCTATAAATTCCTAAAGAATAAATATAGTTATAATAAAATAATAGTTATAATTAATTATATTAATATAAAAATTATTAAAATTCTCTATTATTATTAATAATTAAAATCTTTAGTTTATTAATTATTTCTAGATAGAATTCTATTAAAGATTTAGAATTAAAAAAAAAAATTATTAATTATTTACTACTTTTAGATTAATAAATAGACTAAAATAATTAATTAATTTATATTGTAGAGATTATAGTTTTATATAAATTATTATTAGTATAATTAATCTAAATATTTATAGTTAATAAATCTAATAATAATATATTTACTAAATTTAATTATAGAAATATTATTATTTTTTATTAAAAAGGATTTTAAACTAACGATCTTATTTAATGAAATAATTTAGAAGAATATTATATAGAATATTAAGTTTATCTAGAAGAAAATATAGAAACTTACAATTATTTAGAAGAAGATATAAATCATAATCTTTTTAGTTTAGAAATATTAGAAAAACTAGATTAATTACTATTAATATAAAATTAATTTTAAGAAGAGTAATATAATATATCTTATTATAAGAAATTTAAAGCTTAGTTATTTAGTAAAAAGGTTTCTAGAGAAGATCTTTAGACTAGTCTATATCTCTAAAAAGATTAAAAATATTTACTAACTTAATTAATTCTTAGAACTAAAATAAATATAATTTATATTCTCTTTAAATAAACTATATAGGATAATTTAGATAAAATCTTTAGAAAAATAGATTAAAAATGTTTTATTATTTATAAAGATTAATAATAAAGTATAATAGAAAATAGATAAGATGTAAGATATTTAGCTATAATATAAATAATTATAATATAAAGCTAAATAGTATAGTAATAAGAATAATAATTAATATTCTATTAATAGCTTTATGAATACTATCTAAAGTTTTTTAAAATTCTATATAAGATATTTAGAGAAATCTAGTCTACTACTATATTTATAGAATTAATTATATACTATAAATTATAATAAATTTATATTAGATAATAAGAATAATAATTTATTAATTACTAAGAAATATTTAATAGAGGAAATATATTAGAAAGAGAAGGAGAAACTAATTTTTTTCACTTTAATATTTTTATATTATTAATCTATTATTTAATATAATAGTAATAAAAAAGTCTATTCCTACCCTATATTTTCTACTATCTATATTAAATATATATATTAATATTATAGTATACTATACTACTACTATCTTTTATTATAAAATATTAATATTATAGTATACTATACTACTACTATCTTTTATTATAAAATATTAATATTTAAAAACAAAGTTTTTTAATATATAATCTTACTAAAACTATAAAAATCTTCTACTTATATTTTATAAAAGCTCTTACTTTTATATAAATAGCTTCTATTCTCTTATATAGACTTTATATTAATACATTAATTTTTGCTTATTCTAAATCCTATTATACTACCTACAGATAATTTTTAAAGTATTTTTAAATATTTCAAATCTTATATATATTAAATAAATATAGAAATAAATATTAAATATACTATATTAATATATTCTAAATTAACTTAATTAGATTAAGATCTAATAAATATACTAATAAATCTTTAATACAAATCCTATATTTTTTAAACTAATTTTTTATAATTCTAATAATATAAATTTTTATATTATCTTACTAAAAAGTTTTTCTAGATTTATAAATAAATATCTAAAAAAACTATTTTTAAAAGTATTAAGATAAGAATTTACACTATAATCCTTTATACTTCTATCTTCTTTTATTTTCTACTCTATTATAGTTAATTCTAATTATCTTTCTATCTAAATTATATTCTAAACTATCTAAGAAATATTCTTAATAGAAATTTTATCATTAACTAGATCTAAATAATAAAATTTAAAGTTAAAATACTAATAATATTAGGATTTTATTATTAATATCTTTATTATAAAATATTTATCCGAAAAGATTTAATATTTAATCTTCTTAAATTTAAAGTCATTTTTCTATTTTATTATATATAAATTTCTTTCTAATTTTAGCTAATTTCTTACTAATTAGGATCTTAATTTTTATTTTATATATATTTTTTTAATTCTATTAATTTTAAAATTTAATAAAAAATACCCTTATTTAGATTATTTTCTTCTTTATTTCTAAGTTTTCTCTAAGTTAGAAGAGTATTTTAATAAGTAATAAGAGTTTAATATTAAGAATAAATATTAAATTTAGTTAGATAATTATTTTAAAATAGTAATTAAAAAATAGTATTATTTTTTAGTATATAAAGATATTATAAATAGTTTAGTAGGAGTAATTAAATTCTATAGTAAGTTTACTTTATAATCTATTATTTAAAAGAATACTTATAATAGCTAATCTGTAAATATTTAAAAGTTCTATATTTTTACTTTAGTTTCTAGAAAATTCCTAGCTAAATAAAGTTAACAGAATAGTATAGAGAAGAAAAAAAATATATAGATAGTCTCTATAATAATATTAAAGTAGAATAATAGAAATAAATTTAGTAAATAGATTATAGTAAGGAACTACTACTAATTTTTATAAAGGAATAATAATATATATTCTATAGACTTAGAAATAGTCTATATTAATAGAACCTTAGACCCTATATTTTATATAAAGAAAATATATATAGATAGTTTCTTTTCTCTATAGTTAATATTCTTTATCTATAGTCTTCCTTTCTATAGTAGGTAATTAATAAGACTAATAATAGACTAAGAATAGATCTTATATATTATATATTTGAAGATGAATATCTATAGTTAATATTAAAAATATATTTTTATTCGTATTATTAAAAGATAAATATATAAAGTAATATTAGGAAATCTATAGTTTTATAAGAAATAAGCTATCTACTATATTTAAAAAGAATATTTAAGAATCTTTAATAAAA
This sequence comes from Talaromyces sp. PF30-5, assembly GCA_023626375.1. NCBI lineage: Eukaryota > Fungi > Ascomycota > Eurotiomycetes > Eurotiales > Trichocomaceae > Talaromyces > Talaromyces sp. PF30-5. The sequence goes on along the minus strand of JAMAGU010000066.1, from coordinate 6,772 downwards.
ACAATATATAGATAAACTATTAGAACTGGAAAAAGACAATTTATAAGATACAGGAAATATTATATATAACTAAAGTTTTAGCTAAAGAAATAAATAGTTTATTATAGAATATAAGATAGTTATAAATTAGAAAAATAATATTAAATAATATTAATAGCATATTATAGTTTAAGAAATATATAGATATTAAAATAGCATTATTATATTATTATTAGAAATAGATTAATATATTCAATTAATAATTTATAAATAAATATTCTTCTTATTAACTAGATATTAACTACTATATATTATTATAAGAAAATTAGAAGAGATAAAAGAAATAGCTATTTTATAAACTATTATATATTATAAATTAAAAGAAACTATTATATCTTTAAAAAATATTAATAGATTTACTAAAAAATATTTTTATTAGCATTAGTAAATTACTAATAATAGTATTAATTCTTTTAATATAGAAATCTAAAAGTAATATATATAATTTTATATAGATTATTAAGAACTAAATAAATTAAATATTACGAATTATTATCTATTACTATTAATATATAAGATACTTTACAATATAGTAAAGATAAAAGAATTTACTAAATTAGATATAATTATTATTATATTTTATAAGATTTAAATATTATTTAATAAAGAATAAAAGATGATTTTTTAGATATAGTATAGATTATATAAATAAAATATTATATTCTTTAATCTTATTAGAATATCTATAATATTCTAGTAATATATTAACTAAATATTATAAAAATGTTTAGATATCTTTATATTAGTATATATAAATAATATTATTATCTATTTTAATAGATTAATTATAGATTATAGAAGAAAAGTCTATTAAAATTTATAGAAGTTAAAAGATATACAATTATAATATAATATTAAATTATTAGATTTATAAACTTCTATTAAATATTGATTCTATCATTTATTTTATTAGTAATATTCTGAATGAATTTAATAAAAAAGAATATTCTTTTTAAATAAGATAATCCTTATAAAAAGATCTTCAATAAATTTAAGAAGTTATTAATATATTTTAAAGAAAAATAGTTAATAATTATTAAGATTCATATATCTAGATAGATAATAGATAATATATTATTCTGAATCTAAAATAATAAAATATTAGTATCTAATACATATCTATTATAAAACTTCTTTCCAACTAAAATAAATCATAAAATATATATGGAGTTATTAGTAATTATTTATATGTATATTATAGAAATAGAGACTAAAGCTAAAAATAATATTTTAGTTTATAATTATAATAGATTGTAAGAATTTATAATACTTTAGAAGAACTTATTAATTTAGTAAAAAATAAATTTAATAGATAGGTCTAATAAAAGAATTTAATTATAATTAATAATATTATCTAAATAGCTTTATCTTCTAAACTAATATATTATTAAGAAAGGAATAAAATATATTAATAGATAATAGATATATAAATAGATAATTAGAATAAGTTTATTAGAATATTATTTAGATCTCAGACAATAAGTTATTCTTTAAAAGATGTATCTTATCTTAAAGATTTATAATTTTTATTAGTTATCTAGATAGGAATATAATATATACTATATTTTTGTAGTAATTCTCTTAGCTAGATATAAAAAAGGATATATAAAGATTCTTATAGAACTATAATATATATAGATAAAATATAACTTAGTAAGATATAGAATATAATCTATTTAAATTATTATTTATATCCTAGAAAATATAGAAAAAGATCTCTATAAATTTTATTATTAGTCTATTTCTAATAGAGAAAATAGATATTACTAATTTATTAATTATTATAGATTAGTTAATAAAGAAAATAATTCTCATAGAAATATCTAATATTATAGTAAAAAGTATAATAGATATATTCTTGATATATTTCTATATATACTATAGAATCTTAATAACTATTATAAATAAAAAAGTTAAATAAAATTTAAGAGTTTTTATAGCTTATTTTTAGACAGAATAGTAAAAATTATTATTTATTATTATAATAGTAATTAATAATAAGAATATAACTTTTGCTAATCTCTTTTTATTCATCTTTATCTATAGATATTATATTAATATAAGTAATATTAAAGATATATTAAATATAAGTAATATTAAAGATATATTAAATATAAGTAATATTAAAGATATATTAAATATAAATAATATAATTAGACTAATATAGATAGATAAGATATTTATAAGATAATTTTTAGATATGAACTATAATCTTAGTTATTTAAGACTATTAAGAATAAATAAATAAATTATAAAAGATTTTATTAATATATAAGAAAGATAATCTTATATAGTTGAATTTAAAGAATATTAGATTAGAATATCTCTTTAAGAAGCTTAACTAGATCTAGATATTAGATACTAGATATTCTATCTCTATTAATAGTTAAAGTTAATATCTTAATTAAAACATATCTAGTATTTTATATTAAACTTATATAGTCTACAGTAATAAATATACTATTATTATAAAAAGTTAATAATATATAGCTATTCCTATTATTTACTAATAGAGAGCTTAAATATAAAATAGAGAGAATTAAATAGTATTATATAAGATATACTGGATATAGAAAATACTTAGAATTCTTAATAAAATAGGCTATATAGAGAGAGATAATATAGAAAGAACTTAATATTATATAAGACTATACTATGTTAGATATTTATAAGTAGAAATATAAAAAAATATTATAAGTAGATAAGTATATACTATTTTAGTAATATATAGTTTTAAGATATATAAGACTCTTTATAGGGAAATAGGGGTATATAATAGGCTATATCTAAGTAGGATTATATAGTAAACTATATAATCCAGAACATCAGCTAAAGAAGTTAAAATAGTAGTAGAGAACCTCTTAAGGATTCTCCTTTCTTTAAGTTACTTAAAGACTATAATATATATCGGCCTAGCTTAAATTAAAACAATTCTATTATAGTCCTTTATATAAAATACTAGAACTTAGTTTTAGAAGAAATAAATCAAAAATATTATCTATTCTAAAATCATTTATATTAGATATATAACTAATTAGAATATAGGAATAATAATAGTCTTACTAATAAGTAGAATAGGATTTATACTAATTAGAATATAGGAATTTAGCTAATTAAAATCTAGTATTCTATTAGATAGCCTTTTATAAAAATTAAGTTTATAGTAATATAATCTCTTTAAGACCTATAATACCTAATTACTATCTAAACTACCTAGTTTACTATAATCTTATTATTACTCTACTTCACTCTATAATAAATATAGTTATATATAGTTAACTATTAGAAACTAGTATACTAATATTATTATATAGATTCTAGACTTATTTAATTATAATTTAATAGTAGAATATAATTCCTTCAAAGATTTAATATAAAGATTAATTAGAGGATATTAATTATAAAAATTTATACTTAAAACTAAATATATATTATTTATACTAATAATTAGATAAACTATATTCCTAAATATAATAATATATAATTAAATTTAATATTAAATAGATAGATAACATTAATAATAAAAAAGAATAATACTAAAATAATATTATATATTATATATATTAGAAAGAGATCTAATATTATCTAATATATTAGAAATATTAGATTACAGAAGTTTAAGAATATAAATTATTCTTAATAAGAATAGCTAAGTTTTTTAGTTGATATTATTTAAAGAATTATTATTAGAATAAACTATCTCTTATAATATTTATATTAGAGATATTATATCTATTAGTATTAACTTATATTTACTATTTAATAAGAAACTATAAAAGTAAAAGAAATAGATTATAGATTTATTATAGAAACATCTAATTTAATTATTAATGAATATCTAGGAATTTCCTATTATATTTATATTAAACTAAATAATAGTTAGTGAAGATATCTTAATTACTATATATTAAATAAAATGATATAAAAGACTAATTATTTATTACTATATATATAATATTTATTAGATTATATTAAACTAGTTTAATATATATTAAAAATAGATTTAATATAGGAATATAAATAAATAAAGATAAGAAAAAAACTAGTTTGGAAAACTATTTTTAATATTATCTAGCAAAAATATAAATAATTAACTATATTATTTAGATGATATAATATATCTATAATATTTTATATCTATATCTTAGATAATCAATCTATTATTATATATCTAGATAATATATTAGTATTCTTAAATATACTATAGAAATATTATAAATATCTTAAGAAAATATAAGAGATCTTATAATAATATAATCTACATATTTTATTAATAAAACACAAATTTATATTAAAAAAGATTAAATTCTATAGATTTAAAATTAGTAATAAAGAGATCTCTATTATTTCTATAAAAGTTAATATTATTATCTTATAATTAAAATCATAGAATAGATAATAAATATATCAGTTTCTTAGTCTTACTATCTATTATTCTTAATTTTTCTATTGTTCTATAAATTTTTATATACTATTATATAAACTTTCAAAAGAACTAAATATTAATTTATACTAAAAAAAAATTCTATTCTATAAAATAGTTACTTATATATAAATCTATTTTTTATTTATTAAAGAATATTATTATATTCATACTAGTTATAATCAAGCTAGATTAGATAATATTCTTTATAATTAAAATAGATATATTAGAATAGACTATTAGAGTATAAACTTATAAGTATAGGATTAAGTTAATTTATATATAAAAACGAGCTTTTAATTATTAAGAAAGTTTTAATTAAAACTTTAGAATTAATATTTTAAGAATAATATAAAAATAATAATTATTATTAATAACATAAATTTATAATGTTTATAGATAGTAATAATTTATAATAAATACTTAATTTATTAGATTACTAAATCTTTAAAGTATAATTAAAAAATTTAATATTGAAAAGAAGATAATATAATTATTCTTAATACTATAAGTAAACGACTAGATTTTCTAAAAGATAGTCTTATTAATATATTAATCTCTATATCATTTCAGAATACTATTTTTATTAATTATTTTAGATTATAAGATAATAATAATAAAAATCTCTAAAAAGAATAATTAATAGCTATAAAATAATTCCTTATTAATAAGATCTTATTATCTAAAGAGAAGTTTATAAGAGTTATAAATAAATTTATTATATAGCTAAGTTTATTTAATATTATATATTATAACTATATATTATAATTATATCTTATTAATAATTAGTCTTTATTTATAAAAATAATATTTTTATTCTATATTTAGAATCTATTTTCTATAGACAACTATTATAATATCTATATAAGGAATATAGATATTTAGATTATTTTAGTCTAAATAAAATAATTAGATCTTATAGATAATTATTATAGAATACTTTATAAATAGAGAGACTCTAAGAGAGGATCTATTAGAGACTTTAAAGCTCTAAAACTATAGAGTCTAGAATAGAATAGTATCTAATATTATATTCTATAATACTATCTAATTTAATTAGTATCTAGACTTTAAGAATCTTAGAAGCCTTAGAAGAATTAGGAGATTCTTTAAAAATTAGTCTTAGTATATATTAAATTAATATACTTATCTATATCTATTTCTATTTTTCTTTATCTAGTAATCTTTTTAATTTAATTATTATAATTCTAATTTTTCTACTTCTTACTATCTAAAGAAAAGATAGTAAATATTTATTAAACTATCTCTATTATAGAGAAGAATATTTAAAACTTTTAAATTATAATATATTTTATTCTTTTTCTCTAAACAAAACTTTTAGATAATAGAAATAAATAGATGTATAAATTCAAATCTAGTATCTAGAAAGATTTAAAACTAATTAAGAATATCTTATTATATTATAAAACGAATTAAATAATATATTTAATATCTATTCTTATTAATCTTAGAAAAATATTAATATTAAGATTAATAATATTATTATCTTTATTCTATATTTTTTAATTTAAAAATACTATAAATAACATATTAATCTTAGTATTATTTTTTTTGAATAGTCCTATATTAATATTATAATAATAAAATAAAGATTTTAGAAGTACTCTAATTTATATAGAATTAAATAGATTAAATATTTTAATAAATAATATTAATTATAAGAAAAGAAATAGAAGAATTATAGTTATTCTTTAAAAAATAAATATTTTTTTTATTAAAAACATATATTAATATCTAAATTAAGATTCTTAAGATTTTTATTGTTATTTTTATTTAAAGGAATAATATTTTATTTAAGATTTAGAGAAGAATTATATTTTTAATTTCTTTTCTAAGCTATAAGATAGTCTAAAAGAGAAAATTTATTATTAAAATCTAATTAAATTATTATTATTTTAAAAAAGAGATTGATCCTATATTGATTTAATTCTAAATTATTAATAAAAACAATAGAAATACTTTTTATATCTAAATTAATAAAAAATAAATATTAGTAAATAAAATAAAAAATAATATAATTTTTAATAGAAAAGATAGAAAATCTATAAAATATTATTATTACTAAAATTAATATTATTTTACGAATAACTATAATAAATTAAAATAAATTATTTAATATATTATAACAAAATAGGGAAAAATAAAGAAGTTAGAATAAATCTTTTATTTTTTCTAATTTTATAGTTTATAGTAGGAACTATATATTAAAATTTTAGTAAAAATAGATAATTTATTTATTATCTATATTAATCTTAATAATTATACTAAAATAGATTATATTAGTTTTAA
>JAMAGU010000065.1:0-11133 GCA_023626375.1 Talaromyces sp. PF30-5 | reverse complement strand
AAGGGGCAGTCGAAAGAAAGGTGCCTCTGATTTAGCTAATGGCATTCGTTATTCGCTTAGGGCTTGCTGGGAGGTTTATTCTGCTAGGCTCACATTAACAAATTGATCAGAGAAGGGACCCTTGACTCACATATCCTGTTGGCTGATCAGCGTTTGACGTGCAATCAGGGTTTGATAAACGATGCACCATGTTCGTAGTTCCTTTGTATGACTCGAACAAGACCGGGCTGGCTGTGAAAGCAAGTATATTGCAGTTACAGATCGTTGACATTTGACGAGGGACATGCCTGCGCAGGAAGGCTTGCTCTTGTTATTAAGATCAAAATAGCAGACAGGTTAATTCGCCTGAGTTCGGTTGAGCGGGGAGTATATGTGCTTGCAAGCGCAGTGCAGGTATATCAACTAGTCTGGACACAATGACGTTCAGGTTGAGTAGCTAGTATGAGTCGAAGGAGAACGAAACACCTGCATGGGCGCTAGCTGACTCCACGATGGTGTCTGCTTTCGCGCCATTAACAGCCGAGCTCAGATAATTCAACGATGAACGAATTCATCTTGGAGTCGCTGAAACATAAGGGTGATCATTCTGCAAATTCTGGCAAACGATCCAACACTCGATATTCGGGTTCGGAAGCACACGGCAGTTGTTGCGATCTCGGCCTCAACCTACATGATTAGGGCTCCTCATATCGGGTAGCGAGAGGATGAAGGGCTCCAGGAGCAAGGGATGTGAGCTGGTCGCCATTGATCATCCGGCTACCCATGTGAAGTGTGGGGGCCGTCCTCATAAGTAGCTTCTCGGCTCGAAGTATCGCAATGTTTCCCACATGTTGTCGGGTTTGGCGAGGGACCCGCGGTGCCGCGATTGAAGTTGTTGAGCCGTTAGGCAAAATGCCATTTCACCGCAGTCGAATTCCTGCCGCCGAGCTTGCGTGCTGATGTCAACTCTCGTGCGTTGATATGAAATGGGCCGGAAGTGGTAGTCTTGCGTAACCTGGGGCCTTGATGATTCGGTCGAGATTTGGCTGAAGGCATGCCCTATTGGGCACGGTATTAGTGAGCGGATCAGGCAAACGACTTCTGACTCACATGTCCTGGTAGCAGACTGACAGCTGAGCCATCTTTAAAGGATTGACCTGGGGCGGTTGAATATAGACGGGGCTAGTCGTAAAGCTCCATGTTATAGCATAGCACAGTCTTCTGAGCGTAGCTGGGCAAGAGTAATCACTCGTGTCGTCATGACTGAAGAAGCTAAGGGCGGTGAAGTTTGTTTAGCTCAGCTCGGTAAGGCTCATGGACACTTTCATACGTACGGGACATGGTGATGTGGTCTAGAATCGTGGTTTTGATCCTGGCTGGTAGACACGAGTTGACGGCGAACATCACCGGCGTAACGGATCTAGATGACTTCACTGGCCGGGAGGTGTATAGTCCGTGCCAGTGGGTGAAGGGCACGGGAAAGCTAATGCGAGGACCTTATCTTAGCAATCATGCAGGAGGGCCCTTTTGGCAAGATATTGCAGATGATCCAGTGCTCGAGGCGCGGGCTCGCAGACGCATGTCGATCCCATCTCTCCCTCGGTGATGACGAGGGCACCATTGGGGAACTGCCCACAAGCGTCTATAATGCGACACACTGGATGGGTTTGAACAGTCAAACCATATCTACGGCAAAGATGGTGTCCAGTCGTAGAGGCTACCTTGCCAACGCCGCAAAACGAATTTGCGTTGCGGCAGTGGAGCTAAAGAGCTGGCGAACTGGCGGAAGAGATATCTCACGCAGTCGCGAAAGCAAGAAACGCTTTCATCTTCGTTCGCAGCCTCTCCGATATATAGTTTGCGAAGTAATAAGGAGGCAAAGATGCTGCACGGAATCCTAACTTAGGGCATCCGGGCAATTCGTTTGGGAGCACAGGAAGTTGTCGTTGTCGCTACTTCCACGTAGGGTTCATGAACAATGTTTTCTTTGCCTCGAAAGTTGTGCCAGTATGCGAGCACCATTTGATGCTCACGGGATGACCTGTTATTGCCAGATAGCCGCAATTGTCTCAGTGAGGGGCCCATTGTCCATTCTGGATCTTTGCCATTGGAAGCGATGGCTCTAGTTCCGGTGACAAAGACGTCTCCCAGACTTGTATACAAGGCTAGGAGGAGAATAGAGGAAGGCAGCGAGGTGCCAGGCTTGCATGCCCAATGTCCATCTCGACCTGGTACAAATTCACGATGCTTGGCGCTAGGGCAAAGTTCGTCGGGCGAGGACCTGCGGGATTTTCGTCTCGCAAACTCCGTAGAGGAAGGGGTAGGCCCTGCCGTTGTAGGGCCCCTTGAATATAATCCCTTCAGTCTAAGGAATTTGCACTCGCGCCACGCATCATATCGTGTATTTTAAAATCAAGATGTCGGTCGCATGACTGCCTTGAGGGGCCTCAATGATTTGATGTAGTAGCTGCTTGGGCTAAGACTCCGTTGGCGACATTGGTTCCTGGTGTGAGGGCTGTGTCACTTTAGCAACAATGAGCCTCTTCGCCTTCATCGGCAGAATGGCGCCAAGGCAAGAGCTTCGTTTCTTCGCGGCAAAGCGGCGGGGTGGAAGGTGCGTGCAAGACATGTCCAATGGTTTGCGTCATATCTCGCAGAGCTGATACGTCTTGGGTCACTGGGCAAACGAGTCTTCACGATAGTCAGCATGCGTTTGATTATGAGAACATTCACTCAGTCTTTCATCTTCTACCTTCTCCACTTTTCGCCTCGCTCTCACGATGCAAAGAGATAGCGCCGATTCATCTCGGTGAGCATGAGACCGAGCTCATTTTCGATCGGGGGAGGAACAGCGAGCAGACGTACCTGGTCCAACGAGTCCAGCCACAAAAACTCGCTGCAGCTATAGTCGTGGTGAAGTGCACATGTGGCCTTGTTTTTTTACACTATCAGAACATCGAATCATTCTGGATAGCGGCGACAGGTCGTAAATTTGGAGGGCGCTCCAGATTTGGTGGTGTTTTTGAATGGGAAGGTCTCGCTGATGGTCTCGCGAGGAGATCTTTTCTGTCGAGCATAATTAGCAGTTGAATCAATGTATACGCTCATGACTTACATAAAGAGCGTGGGGCTCATGGGCGATTCGGTGATGGTATCGGTGTGGCTGGGAGGTAAATGCATATGTTTAGCAGTGCTGACTTGGGACGTCCTATCTGAATAGACCCAGCTCGTACTAACATTGGGTGATTCAGCACAGTGTCTGATGGTATTGGCCTGACAATGAATTTACCTGACAGGAAGCCTCGCTTGCATCCCCCATGTTCAAAGAGCTAGCCAGAAGTGATACCATCAGCCCAGCTTGACGGGACTAATATGCACATGGTTCGTTACAGAAGGCATGTGGTCAGTATAGACTCATAGTCTGGCTGCCAAGCACGAAGATGGGTATAGTGAAGTGAGCCACCCATTGGATAAAGATGACTGAGTCGCTTGGGTGTGCACTGTCAGTATCAGTAACAGAAAGAGCTTGAAGAAATCAAAGAGGAGGTACTTATCATGAGTTTGCTGCAGGAAGGCATCTTGGTTTCGGCTGGAGGGAATCCGTCCAATGCAGTAAGGAAGAGAAATAGTTCGACGGAGGGCCGGGCGAGGAGGCCATATTTATAGGTCTCTTGGCTAGTCTTGTTACCGCCTGCTTTAAATTGCCACGGTATAGTCTTCTCTGTATGTTCCATTGCGCGGGTAGTGTTTTCGGGGGGCATTGGAATTGCCTGTGCAAAGTGAGGCCTTTTAAACTTTCTTGGTTGGTTCTTTTATCGAGGCGATGGTCTGAGCTGCAGCTAATTGAGGCCAGTTATTTGGTGAAAGGTCCTTTCAAGGGACATGTCTGGCCTCTGTTCTTTGTGCTATATCTGTTGGACCAGCGATAGAGTTGCTCAACCTAATTCACCAACGTTTGTTCAAGTTTCAACAACGGCCACGGTTCAATCACTTGAACACGATGTGAACTGGGTTACCAGTTTTCTGCGACGTGCTCTTTTATCACCACCGCTTCGTTCACAGCACTGGCTGTGACTATATGGATATTAGCCTGTGATTGGCGAGTTCCCTGTCACGGTGAATGCTGAACTATTGCTCACTGCGGAGATTCCAGAGCCAACCGAATGTTGATTATCTTGTGGATGTTTAATTATCTCTTTTTATCAACTATCGCAAGTCTTGTCTCGTAAATTTTATCAGCTGTTGACGTACCTCTCAGTCAACTATATGCATCAAATTAAATTTTTGGCGCAACATTTTACTAACAGACATAATAACCGCAAAGAAAATAAATTTCTTCAGTAGCTTATACCTCGAGGGCTTAGGCGGCTATTGCACTGTAGAGTTCCTGCTATTGCAGTCATTAATAGGTGGCCACCCTTTGCGTCGGCACGCCTCGTCATGCTTAGCGCACTTACAGACCCTGTGTTCTGGGAATCGTCATTTGTGGAGTACATTGCTGGGCTTTGTATCCACAGCCGGGGAGTAGTATAAAAGCAGGGATCTCCCCCTTCTTCTCTAGACAATGAGAATATTCAAAATCATCTCCAAAACGACCATGCGCCTCTTCCTTAGTCTGTTCGCTGGAAGCATGCCAGTGGTCTTTGCCGCAACCTTCCATCTTTTCGATGTTGACGGAAAATGTTTGATTTATTCCGTGGGCAATTTGGATTGCACTGGGTCTTCCGAACCCTTCGCCAACCTGATTGGAAGGAGCTGCTATTGTGAGGCGCCTCAACCAGCAGTACGCTGATTTTATCGCTAATCAAGCTCTTTTTCTAGTTGGACAATCAACAGCTGAAGAGCCCCGTACCGTCAACGTCACAATCTGCGACCAAGAATCCACAAATGGTCATTCAGCTGCCACCGTTCGAGTTGATCAGACAGGGCTCATCTCATTTCAGAACCAGGAGGGGCAAGTAGCGAGCTGCTCGATCGACTCCTCTTTTCAAGTGGGAAGTGCGTGCACTGCTGGTAACGAGACAATGGAGCAGGCGACGAATATTCCGAACAAGGCGACGCAGACAACTGCAACACATTCTACCCTTACGAAAGCGACTTCGGCCCCTGTGGTTACGACGGCACAACCATCTGATTGCTAATATATGAGGCCCCTGAGACATACCCCAAGGCCCATAGAGGACTTTGAAGATACCTGCTAATGACTGCTGGCACTTCCTGGACGGCTGGAAGGATGGATTTGAAAGAGTTGTGTTTTCTCGATTTTCGATGTGCTTCTAAAGTAGTACTACTCTTACGCAATGAACTCTGGCCCCTTCTTATGTTCTTCCAATCTCAGCTGGGAGAACCCGTGAGATTCCATATTTCATTACGGGCTGCCAATTCCATTGGTCAAATGGTTGAAAATCCTGGCTCAGTAGTCAATACTAGATAATACTACACATGAATATCAAAGTATTACTGTACATGTATACTACAAAATCTATGTCAGTACTTGATTAGACCATAAGCTGTTTAACAAAGTTGAATTGAGCAAAAATGTTCTGCTCTTGACCTGAAGCATCCTCTCAATGCTGCCTATGGGAAGCCATGCGCTATCATCAAATTTCCTTCCTCATATGAGGCTCCCGGTAAGACGAGTGATCCATCAAAGGAGAGTGTTCATTTGATCGGAAATCTGCCGAGATCTCTTCTCTTGTCCGGGCTGAGCGTTCTGGAGCATAAAAAATAAAAACATAAACGACGCTTTACATGCCATAGTCAGCGCCACCTTCAGCATTTTCTCCGTTCCAATGGCCGGATGATAACAATCCGGTGCCATGCAGTGTGTCAGATATTGAAATTTCAGGCTGAGAGAACGCGCTCCAACCGTCTATCACGTAATTGCTGGATGATTACCATAATTGATGGATTATAGCCTTGTACCATTTATGTGCCATCTTATGGTAGAGAAAGCCCTTCGTGCGTGATCGGGATCGTGATTTGTGCTACAATCAGGAAAGCCGAATGTGAGGAACTGGAGCCAACTGAGTAAGCCAGCGCCACCCAGTCATGGGGATGACTTAGTCACTAGTTTCTACAGTATGAGCTCTAACGACCTACGTCAAAGTTAAATGGACGGGCATGTCCTACCAAGATCTTGTACTCTGGATAAAAAATTGCAGCTGGATAACAAGGACTGATTTTCTGAGGATACGGGCGAGTTCTGGGTAATATTCGAATTCGAAGGGCTTGGCAGGAACAAGAAGAGTCATTCAATAAACGACTGAGCTGATTCGGGATCGCTTTGACCTGTACGCTCCTTCACAGCCCACAGCAAGGTTTTTGAGAGGCTAGGTCGTACGCAATGTCAGTCAGATAGTGAATGGGAACTTCTCCAAGGCAACACACTCAGATGTGCAGTACGTTATCGGCCCAGAACGAAGCATTCCTCGGCTAGAAGCCCGGCTGTGAATACAAATTTCCTTCCCCAAGATACCCACTTGGATCCTAGAAGTACCGAGTTCGCTCCTGGGATCCTGAATGGGTGCTCTGGGAGGGTGACCGCAAATTACGCCTACTGGCCTGTACCCACCAGATTTCAGCATAAAAGGTCGGCCGGTCCAACAATCAATCCCCTTCGCTATGTCTGCATCTTAATTCGCGCTAAATTGTTGGTCATTCGAGCGACAACGATTGTCCAGTTAGCATTGCTTTAAGCTGCAAAGGTCTAGACGAAATGAGACTTTATGACCTTCCCCCTGAGCTGCTTATTGCCATCGGTGATGAAATACATCAATCACATAATGCCGTTGCGCTGGCTTCCACAAATCGTTTTCTTAATACTGTATTCCAGCCGCTGGCATACAAGATCAATGTGCAGTACGAAAGCAGCTATGCATTGACCTGGGCAGCCTCTCATAATAGTCCACATGTTGTGAGAGAAATTTTGAGTTACCCCGGCGTTAGCATCAATACCCACGACGGCAGACGCCGAACACCCGTGTTCCACGCCATTCGCACCAAAAATCTGGAGATATTGCAGATCCTTCACAGCACCTCCAAGATTGATTACAATTGGAAAGACGACAACGGCCAAACACCGTTGATATACGCGCTCTCCAGAAACCGGATCTCAATTGGATTATGTTTATTGAAGGACATTGTTCGGACTTGGCCATTCATGATCATGAAGGTCGTTCGGCTCTCTGGTATGCGGTCTACTTCGGCAATGAGACTGTGGTCACGGAACTTCTGCGACGAGGGGGAGACATGAAGCGATCGGATTGCAAAGAAATATCACCAATGATCCTGGCCATCTGCAAAAATCATCTTCCAATCGTCAACGCGATGCTACGTATCGCAGGGAGCGCCAGAGATTTAGATTTGGTAGATGATTTTGCATTTTCCAAACCTCTATCCTTGGCACTGCACTTAGGGCGACTAGACATCGCGCAGTGTTTGCTGTCGTACGGCGCAGACCCGAATGGGTCCGATGTCTATGGAGAAACCGCTTTGCAGATCGCCATCAGAAAAGATGATAAAAAAGCCGTCGCCCTGTTGCTACAGCAAGCGGGATTGGAGGTCAACGCAGCGAATGCAGCTGGAGAAACAGCTCTTCACATAGCCGCTGACTATGGGCGCGATGAGATCTTTCGGCTTCTGCTAGCTGTTTCAGGGTAAGATCATAACCTGAAAACCCATCTAGGGTGTACAGCTCTACACGTGGCTGCCGAAATGGGTCGCGAGTGTATTGTCAAACAATTGCTCGAGGTCCTGAATATTGATCTCAATACGAGGGACAACAACGGATTCACTCCTCTATCTCTGACGAACAATAGTGGAATACGACTGCCATTCTTGTTGTCCAAGCGCATCGTTGTCAAAGATGACGGGGTGGATTGATCCAGTGCTCTACATCGCGCTATAAAGCAAAAAGACGTGGCAAGTGTCAGTCTGCTCCTCGCGGAACCACGACTGAATCTGAACGTGCATGATGACATGGGCTGGACGCCACTTTGTCAAGCCGCATACCACGGAGATTTGCAGATGGTTGATCTGCTTCTAGGCCGGGCTGACGTGAAGGTCAATACGACCATGTGCACACCACTGTTCTATGCTGCGAGGGAGGCACATTCAGCAGTTGTAGAGCGGTTGATCAAGATCGAAAGCATCATTATCGATGTAAAGTTCTGCGGTCTATCACCCATCCAGGCTGCTGCATAATTAGGACACGCGGACATTGTTCGTGTGTTAGAAAGCAAACAGCGATCAATGCAGTCTGACATGCGGAACGCTTAGTGAATCGGTACTAGCTCCAAGAGAGGCCACCTGCAGGAATTATTGTCATGAAGCGTGGATTCAGTCAATGTGTTAAAGCCGGACTCCGGTTGTTTGATTGGAATGCAAGTGTGGGAGATGGTGTCCAACGTGGCACAACACAGCGGGTAATGCAAATTATTCCAAATTTCGGCGATGTCAGAGGTTTCAAATGTAGAGCAAGCCGAACGTTGCAGACATTTCCCGACCGCGTTGTGCCCTTCCATCGCATGAATGATGCATAGACACGCAGAGAGAGTAAATCGGGTCTGAGGCAGGTAGGGGATGTGCCCGGCCCGCGTAGACGCGTTGGAATATGCATTCTGGGATTTTCGATATCTCATGAACTCGATGGATTTCGCATATACTGCTACTATCCTGAGTTTGAGGACGATCAAGTCTCTGACGCAATTAAACAGCCCATGTTTTGTCGAAAATCAGCATTTACCATGGTCGGTCACCACGATCAGTCATTCACCGAGTGGTATCAACGGAAGCTTGGTTCTCAACGCGTTGAATCACCGTCAAAGCCCCCATCAGTCTGTCTTTCCGTGGAAAAGCTAGTGAGGTCTAATTTTAGTTTCTTTCTGTGCATCTCGCCTAAGTTCCTCCAGCAAATTTGAACCGCTCATCTTCAATTCTCTCCTTCTTGCAAAGTTTTTTCAACAAAATAACTCTTGTCAGTTCTTTTGCTTTTTCAACCCAACAGCCTCTTTGCGATGACACCACCGGACAGGCCGCCTACTGAGAGCCGCAAGCAAACCCTGCTTGCGGAATTCAAGAATTTGATTGATGCCCCCGAACGAGACAGGATCTTTACGCGGCGCGCAGTGTCACCTCAGAAGATACACGGCTCGATACTCAAGAACCGCGAGCGTACCCCATCACACCGAGATAAAACGGAGGATAGACCTGTCAAAAGAGTGCATTTTGAGCTAGCTTCACAAGGCTCGTTGAAGGAATCTGTGTACGGGTCGGGGAAAAAAACAGCCAGCTGGTCAGTTCCCATTATCGCTGCCACCCCAAACCCCAGGCCTCTTGCTAATTTATGACACAGGCCGAGCAGGCGAAAGAGGTATGTCTCACTACAATCATGAAGGCTCGTTTCATACACACCAGCCTGTCAGCAGTAGGATTAATGCACGAACAATAGGTCACTTCGTGGAAAATTCAAGCCGGACGAACGACAAATTCGTCGCAGCGGAGGGTATTCCCCTCAGATTGTGCAGACTAAGGATCATTTTGAGGCCCTCGCGATAGAAGTCAAGAGCCTCAAAAGAGAATTAGAGTTGATGCGATCTTGCAGAGTGAATGATGGCAACAAAGAAGGCAGATAAGTTGATCACGGTCACAAAGATGTTTGTAAGACCCTACATGTACTCGACATGGATACACATGTCCACTTACCATCAATCAATGCTATAATTGCCTATGATCTAGCCTCTGGTACGGCCTATGGAACGACTCACAATATATGGCTCTCATGCCGAATCTAGAGGGCTCACGTGAAAGCAACACGGAAAATTGAGGGGATTTAATGAATGTGTTCAAACTAGATTAAGCCGCAATCTTAGGGCAGAAAGTACCCTAGCGGTTTTACTAAATGTCGAGTGGAAAGGTATTCAAATACCACTAGGCCCTCCTAGAACGTGATTATTCAGCGCGTACCTGATCCGCCAACAAAGTTGAGATAGGATTTTAGTTCTTCAATCAACTTGTTCGATTGGTTCCCTCAGTACTATGTAGCATGTGTTGTAATTCAAAGGAAGATTGATTGTTGTTTTCATCTAGAGGGAAATATGAGGCTATATATACAACGAGAAGAACAAGTTGATTTCCAATCAACTTGATTCTTCGTATAGATATTTGGGCCTTAATTCCGATGGGACGGCTTGGTTCCTGATCTGCACCAGCCTTATATCACAACAGCATGTACGGATATCCTACGATCCGACGACACTAACTTCAAAGATGAGGGTTTCTTTTTGAGTTAAACCCGGGAAGATTACTATAATTGGCCAATGCGCATCATTGTCCCTCACCGCCTTGTTAACTGAAACTCGGTCAGTCAACAAAACTGGTCCCCTGACAGTCATCTCATGGTCGTCAACACTCCCCCATCATTCACCATGAATCTTCGCTTTCGCCGCGTTCAACCACCGATAAGATATGATCGCCGTGTTTATTGACCATGAGTATTCGCTACGGCAGGTCACCAAGATGAGCCAACATTATCAGCTATCGCGGACACTCCCCGAGAGATTTCAACAAAATCCTCGCACCAACCGCGTTCAATGACAGTCAATGCGAATCCAGTATCAACCCGTAGGAAATGGATCTCATCAAGCGCACGCAGCCAGCTCCTATTTGCATCAACTTCCTCACTTAAACCTGACCACATTGAATCATCTATAACACCATCATTCAAGACCGGATCAAAGATTTCACTCGTCCGCATTAAAACATCCGTCCAGCCCAACGACGTTGAATCACCGTCAATCCCTTGGGAACCTTGCAAATCCCGCCAGTAATCACTATAAACCTTGGCCCGTTATTCACCACCCATGCAACAATGCCATATCTTTGGGTGCTACGTTAGGTCACTCTATTCAACTCCATTCGCGCAAGGAAACACCGTACTGGCTACTATGCCTCTTACTGATTCTGGTAAACAACAGCTGATTTATAATGGAGCTGCATACGGTAAAATCAAAACTATTCTCTGTCTCTAGAGGATATGTGCAGGCCTTGGCTTCCCCGTCATCGATGACGAGTACTAATCACTAGCACCACGAAGAGGTGCCTGCAGAGGCTAGAGACTCTTGTTATCGCAGATGTCCCTGCGGAGACTCTTGG
>JAMAGU010000064.1:0-11520 GCA_023626375.1 Talaromyces sp. PF30-5 | reverse complement strand
TTCGAATTCAAGATCTCAATAATCAGCACGCAGTTTTTGGTAAGGTTGAAAAATACAATATTCTTCGTATCGAATGATATCGGGGGAGATCTTGTATTTCAAATAACGTTACCATTTCGATACTTTAGTCTCATTTGATAGCCGTTGCCTTTGTAAGCAAACATAAAAGGTCCACATCGATTTCAAGACATCGGTGGCAAATGGAGGAGTGTCAGGATAGATGGCTAGGTTCTGCTGTGTCTGTTTAGATTTCATTGCCTCCCCCCCCAACCATAACTCCCCGAAGTGAATCAAGATATATAGCATATTGGCTAATTCACCTTTCGTATTGACAGTGGTGACTGACTCCCTTCCCAAGAAGTTGAACACGGAAACCACGACACCTTGCGAAATGTCGCTACCATGGGATCAACTACCTTCTTGGCAACGTGATAACCAATACATCCTTTCAGGTTATCGAACTCCTTCCAAGTCTGTTCGCAAATCATTCGCGAGCCTCAGATATCTACACAATGAATCCGTCAACATCTATTCCCACCTCATCCCTGCGGTAATCCTTTCGGCCTTTGGTATCTCATTCTATAAAACGCTCTCGCGCAGATATACAAGCGTCTCAAAAGCAGATGCCTGGGTTTTTGGCTGTTTCTTTTTGGGGGCTGTTCTGTGCCTGGGCATATCGGCAGCCTTTCACATCATTCAGAATCATTCCCCGCACATTGCGCGCATTGCGAACCAAGTGGATTATATTGGCATTGTATTGCTGATTGTCGGCAGTTTTGTTCCGAGTATTTTCTACGGGTTTTACTGCCACCCCAATTTGCAAATGGTTTATTTGACAATGGTATGTTCTCGTTTTCCTCATTGTTCCACTACTTGAAGGTGACAACTTATACATTTCTACAAAGATAACTTCCCTGGGCCTGCTTTGTGCCGCGATTTCAGCAACTCCTCAGTTCCGGCACCCCACATGGCGACCTTTTCGGGCGAGAATGTTTATCTCCCTTGGATTATCAGCACTCTTCCCTGTCGTTCATGGGGTGATGAAATTCGGCATCCGGCAGATGAATAAGCAGATCGGACTTTTTTGGGTTGTTCTGCAGGGTTCGCTCTATATTGTAGGAGCCTGCATATATGCTGTGAGTCAAGAAAACGTGTTCTAGGAACCAGAGGCTAAAGTGCAAATTCTCAGCTGCGAATACCAGAGCGTCTACATCCTGGCCACTTCGATATCTGGATAAGCTCTCATCAAATATTTCACATTATGGTTTAGCTATATTATCTCACCTTCGAGGATTGGTGAATGCCTTCCATTACAATCACAGGGTTATGGCATTGCATTGCTGCAAGGCGGTTAGAAATTATGACTAGACATCCTTGAAAGGGAGGGAGGGCTGCGGATTAAATTGGAAGTACAGCACGAAAAATGAACAGCCGATCAAAGAGGAAATGGCTGTAAAGTACAGGATTGTTCAACCGGACTAAGGAGGGAGATGAGTCGTTGAATTTTAATGATAAAAGAGGTAGACAACACCGAGTCATTTCACGGCAGAAGTCGAACTACCACCAGTATGAACTCAAGGGGTGGGGTGAGGTGATTTATGCCTCAACAAATTTAGGAACGCACTGCTGTTGCGAAAGGAGACAGAACAGGAAACTCGATACTGGTCTTACGTCGTCGGCAACCATTTTCTTGTCACAGAAACCATGTTAAGTGGCGTGTATTTGGTCCTTTGTGATGGGATGGGTTGCTGTAGAAACTCGAGAAACTGATTTAGTGTTATATCGCGGGAGCCTGAGTATACTTGTCACAGCCCTGATACAAGCTTTGACTAATCTCCTGCTAGTGCTTGTCATTTCTAGAGACTCGTCTTAGAATATAGACAGCATTACGAAGCGATATGCACTCATTAACGTGTGGCATTAATTTTAGAAAACTATGTTCAAGTTTTGTTAGAAATAAGCGAATCACTAGACAGAGCTAGAAGTAGTTTCCTCCCGGTGTCCAGATGACAGATTATTTTACTGCATGGTATTCTTTTTCTCGATGTACAACCTCGGTAGGCTTACACCTCGTAGTTAGCTGCTCAGATAGTATTCAGCATAAGTGCTACTTTGAAATATGACCAGAGTCCTAACGGTACACTTTGGTTGTGCTGTCAATCTAAAATAGCAGGGTTAATGCGAAACTGAATGGGGAAGAACACGTTTGGCTTGACACCTTAAAGGAGATGTTGAGCCAACAGATGCCAAGCCAAACGAAGTTGTGACAGCCATTCTGATCCTTTAAAAGATCACAGGGATAAATTTTCTAAGCATACAATCTTTAATTTTTATACAGGGATTTTCCTGAGATATGACGGATGGGGTTCCACAAAGGAAGGGTTCTATGGAACGAATGTGGGGTAGACCTGCTCAACAGGGAGGAAAGCTACATCATGATGTAAGAACTTTTATTCCACAAAGGGCTCGATACTTCAGCACAGAGACGGTATTTCAGGTCAATACCATGAATTTTTGAAAAGAACAGGACACAATGTTAGTAATACTTCCACTCCATTCTACCATATATCAATTGTCATCCTGTACAACTTGCGTGCAGTTTCCATTGCGAAAATTAAGCGTCAGCCCTATTGGTCAACGCTACGATCATATCGAATCAAGACAGATAGATGCTCTCCGATCCTTTCCCGCGTCGGCACGTCGGCACGTCGGCACGACTGCAATACTCAAATACCGGCTATGGAAATAGCAAGGGTGATCTTCATGCGGAGGGTTCGGCCGACCAAAGTGTGAGCCAAAAGACTCGAGAAATGGAGCATCCCGGCCCGTCTGAACACGCCAAGGTACTAGATTTAGAAGCCTCGAGTCAATCGATGAAGTCTTCAAGATCTCAGAACGACAGTCAAGAACAGGAAAAGTATACCTCATGTCTTACCAAGCCAAAGATTCACGCCAAATAGGGATTGAACGAAGTGGCAAGAACTTTCAAAAAGGTTGCCAACTCATAGACTCAGCCCAAATACTGGTTTGCGGCATTTCAAACGGTTTGGATCCAAAGTACCAAGGATGCGAAATTCTTAACGTCATTCATGTGTCATAAGCGGGGAATTGTTTACCCCAATAAGTATTATATTCGCTTCAAATCCCACAGCAATCGACCACATCGTTTCAGCTACACAAATTGCAGCTTCTTAATAATCCATCATGTCTCAGCATTCGAAAGATAACGGTCCCCACGACTGTAGGGCTATCGATATTGATATCCAAGAAAGCAATGTGAAAGGTACGATATATCTTTTCCATCCCCAATATTCATTCTGTACGGAAGAACTGACATTGACTAATACAGGTGATGAAAATGAACCAAAAGTTCCTTCGGAATCTCAACAGCAGAGACCAGACGCGAAGAATAACGGGGAGCAACACAAAGACATTCCCACAAGCAGCCGATTTATGCCTCAATCTGGAAAACCTGCGGGGGTTCAATATGACAAACAGAAAGAGAGGCAAGAAGAACGTCGTAATAATGTTTCTGCGAGTAATCAGTTCATGCCCCAGGCTGGAAAACCTACAGGGACATCTTCAATTTGATACTGCAGGAACCTTCAATGAGCCAGCTCTTTCTATACCATGCCATTTGGCTTCTCCTGCCATCCGTTAACTGTTGTATGAATGATATTGAATTAAAGAATTTTAACTACGGTCTTTCTTATGTCATTTACCCTGCCTGACCCCACGCCTTAAAAACTCTATTCCAACCCACAAGCCCACTAGGCTGAGTACAGATTTGTATCTTAGTCTATGTATATGCAGGCTACTGCAGCTACATATATCATTGTACATTTATGAAACTTGTACCCTTTAAAGAAGTAAAGTCTCGGCAGGGCCCTTAGCCTACCGCCATTACTGATGTCTTGCTCTCATGGCGCGCGACTTTGAAATGTTTGGGAACCTTCCGCAAAGTCCAAGACAGCCTCCACCGTCTGGGCCCGTGAAATATTATCAGGTTTACCCCTTCACCATTCTCCAGATCCTTCCACCAGGGTTCACATGCTGTCAAACGCGTCGCCGACCTTCTTACGGAGCTCTCGGCGTAATTCTTCGAGCGCAGGACAGTCAAGCAGAATATGTGTCACGCTTTCCTTGGCTTAACAGCTGCATTATACAATAATCCACAAGAGTTCTAAGTCCACATTCAGAAATGTCGGAGGAACCTTGAACCTTGTTAAGGTATATCTGGAACAAACGATCTGATAAGCCCCTTGGCGGTAAAACAAAAGCATTAGATATATCCAGATCTGTCAAGTTTTGATCATCGAGATGATAATTCATTGACGAAATTGAATCAGCGGACAAGCTCCGCTGCGAGAATCTGCGCGACAAATCTTCGTCATCGCCTTGTCTCGTTGCTTCAGTATTCAATCGCTGCATCCACACAACCTCGGAATTCTTGCCCATCTAAACAGTTGCCCGACTTTTTTCATCCCTAGCGACATCGACATCTTCAAGGGACCCATGAGACGATGAAGATGAGGCATCGGAATGCTTCCCCCATGCTTTGCGCCTTTGGCCTGTGTGTTTTGCTGTAATTGGAGTTTCAGTTAAAGTTCGTTCTGGTGTAGGGGGAGAAAGACCTTGAGTGTTCTTCTGATCCGGGCTGCGATAGGTCCCTCGAATTCTACTGATAGATTCCGAAGCACATGCTTTCTATCGGAGTAAGAGCAGTGGTCTAAACTCTGGGCAACACACTGGGTGCAACGCGGCCGATTGCCGTCGCACTTAATTTGCATGACTTACGCGTGGCCCGCCACTCTGTCGTCTTTCGTGTTGTAGTCGTGGTACTGTATAGGCAGCTTACTTGCCATAATCTTTGATCGGCGAACGAAAATCAATAAAAAATAAAAAAAATAAAGAAGTTGTGTTGAAGGTAGGGCCTGAATGTGTTGGATGAGGATTCAGTGACGAACATAGTCGGCTAAAGCGTAACTACAACCAACTCTTTCATGCTGTAACAGTCAAATGGTAAAGTGAAGTTAAATCAAGGTATTCATAATAATTTCATTCTCTTGTTCCCCTCTGAAGTATGTCTTCCACACTCTTTATTTTTAGCTCTTGCTTACCTCTTCTTCGATATTAATAAGCCAACTATCTTCGATAAGAACTGTACAGCATGCAAATCTGGATGTGAGCAGTGCTGTAAGAATATTGGGTTTATAGGGCTGAGCGGTATGTCCTCTTATCCTAGCGCTGGAAGATTCTCTTCAGATCAATTACCCGCTTATACGTTTCAGGCTATGGCGGCGGGATGGCGCAGTGTATTGTCGCTCCATACGAACACTATTATCCTCTACCAGACAGCATATCCTTTGAGGTCGCAGCTTTGATTGAGCCACTTGCTGTCGCATGGCACGCTGTTCATA
The DNA here is from genome assembly GCA_023626375.1 of Talaromyces sp. PF30-5. NCBI lineage: Eukaryota > Fungi > Ascomycota > Eurotiomycetes > Eurotiales > Trichocomaceae > Talaromyces > Talaromyces sp. PF30-5. The sequence goes on along the minus strand of JAMAGU010000064.1, from coordinate 6,100 downwards.
TGTCTCCGTTCAAGCTTAAAGATAGTGTGCTTATCCTTGGAGGTGGGCCAATTGGAGTCGGAATCGTTCAGATATTGAAGCTCAAGGTGGCGAAGGATATTTTTGTCGTCGAACTTATGGATAAGCGAAAAGATCTTGCGAAAGATTTCTGCGCAACATGTATCCTGGACTCGCGTTCAGTGGATATCCCTTCAGAGGTACACAAGATCACGGGTAATAAAGGGGTTGATTTGATCTTTGATACAGCCGGAGTGGAGGTTGCACTGAACGGTGTTATACCAGCTTGCAAGGTATATGGAACGATAGTAAACATCGCAGTGTGGGAAAATCGACCAGCATTGGATGTAAATGACCTCATGTACCATGAGGTGAACTATATGGGTGCGGCCTTGTATGACGAGCACGCTTTTCAAAGTGTGATAAAGGCCTTGGAATCCGGTAAGATTCAGAACTTTTTTTCTTCTTTTCTGTTCTTTTCCTTTTCCTTTTTGCATTTATACCACCTCAAAATTCAGTCGATGCTAACCCATGTCGTTATAGGCCATTTAAATCCCGAGAAAATGATATCCGCCAAGGTTGGACTTAGCCATACGGTTGACCAAGGGTTTCAAGAGTTGATTGACCACCGTGATCTGCATTGTAAAATTTTGGTCGATACACAGTCCAAGGAAGACCTTTGATGACATAGTATGGGAAATGGTACTTGAATACAGCAGAATTTGAAGAGAAGAGGGTCGTGAACGGGATGATCAAGATATTGAAGGATACATATACGTGGAGAAGTCATCTGGAACATTTTTTGAACTTATGTACGACTGGGAAACGCGCGGAAGACTAGTGCGCCCGGATTGATTTACTCTGGCAGTGCCCGCAATACTGAGCCTTTAGCCTAGGCTTTCAAGGGCCTCGGGACTGAGCGAAGTTTCTTAGGCGCAATTGTATATAGGATGCAACATAATAACTTTCTTCTTGAACATAATATCAATTTTAGCAGGCAACTGCTCCAAGGAAATAGCAAGCACTTGAGGAAGATGAAAAACGAAGTGCTTTGTTGTCGATAAAATCAATACAACAAATTGAGCACCTGTAGAGATTCCGTCCTTTGCGACCGAGACGGCTTAACATAGTATCTTAACACCTCCCCGGATCAAATGAATTTTGTATTGTCATTATTTGTCTCTTTAAGACTATTATTGCTCTCATCTCAGGTAGGGGTCATATAAGTCAGGCTTTAAACTTAGAGCTGACATAGAAACATACGAGTTGTTCATGTTTACAACATGAACAGTGAGGAATCATTCGATCGCAGGGCGTTTGGCAGTGTCTGCAGTTCATGCAGGAGCGGGGACTTCGCTTTCCTGGCTCGAGGTCGGTCGGACTGATAGAGAATGCTGGGCTACTAGAGGAGGCCCGGAACCAATCTCTAATTTGACAGACAAGGGTGGACATTTTTCCACGAGTTTCCAAATATTGTCAGCCACCTAGCAAAATCACTGAAGGGACTGAAGATTAGCATCGAGAATATTGTGAATCTTCTTGATTTGTGCATATAGAAACTTGAAAATACTATGCGGTGCACATGTGGGCAGTTTGTTTGAATAATATAGTGGCTTGAAAGGTCCCTCCTCCTTGAAAATCAAGGTAAAATCGACTCGCAAAAGAACTTGAACAAGGCTCGCCAATTAGTATGAATCCCCTACAAAGTAGTACTTTTTCCAAAGCACACTAGTCCCTAAGGGTGCCATTGCCCATGTCAAGTACGTTGACGCTGCACTTGAATAAGGAGGCGGAGATCTTTGCCCCGTTTGGAAATTATCCCTTAAATCCCTCGAATTACTTACAACCCCGTGGTATTTCTGTTCACCCTTTTTGACATCGCTCCCAGGAAACGATCTCCATGGTACAAATTTCGGTTCTCCGCACTCGAGTAGCTCGTCTCCCTCGATTCCGCGAAACGGGAAGTGGGGCCCCAAACTTGCGCAAATGAAAAGTCGGAGATGTCAACGCGGATGCATTTTCCATAGCAGATCAGAAAATGCGTTTCCGAAAGTGACTGGCTCCACTGCGGATTTTCAACGGCGAAAACAACCGACCAATCATTTCTCACGAGTGCGATCACATTAGGAAGAAACAGCCTTTGAGGGCACGCCTTCTACCGTGTACGGAGTACATACGTCTACACTCACCAGATGAAGACGTCACCAAACACTAGGATCAATTCGGGATATATGCATCTACCGACTTTTTTATATGGTCAAAATCATGATTTCACTCCAAGCCCATCCATGTATTGGCTCTGTTTCATAGGGTCCCTGGTCTCCTTCCCACTAGTCGAAAGCCAGTCTGACAGCTAAAGATAAGGTAAATCATGCCCCTTCCCCTGAGATCATTCAATAATTTTCAATTCAAAGGCAATTTCAGATCCAAAGATCAGCAATCACGCCCCCATTCCTTCTCTACCGAATGTATTGTGCTAAAATACGTACCAATGGCAATCATGAATGCTCTTGGTACACGAATGTACACATCATTACATCGGTAGATGACCTCATTCTGTGAGCTCAAACCCAAGCACTCTGGATGAGTGGAACATGTACCTAATTGATGTAATGGGGCTTGGGATAATTAGAGAAGGTTATGTTTCCTCCCTCTCGCCCTCAATAATTTTCAAATTTCCAATTTTCATTATCCTACATTGTGAATCAATACATGCCATTTTAAACTCGTCATTAAGATTGAGCTCTACGTGACTGTATCGGCTCAGTGAATAATCCTTCCCCGCTGAAATTAACTTTAAATGTACTGATGTGAAAGAGCATATGGTTTAGAGACCAGGCTGTTATACGATTGACATGGCAGACGTATATTCGAACATTACAGATTCTTTTGCCCTGCATGGGTCCAGAGCGCCCATACCATGCATTGACCCTCTTGACACATACATTGAGTTCATCGATAGGAGCATGCCAGCATCCAGCTTGCAGGACGCAAAAATGGCCGAGCAGCTGTTCCTACCCGAGAACGGATCAATACAAAAGGACCAAAAGGACCAAATTTTAACTGGGGCTACACTGGGAGGCCTCTCGCCAAAATCTCAATCTTGCGATAAAGCTAGGTGGCTACCATTCTCCCCCGACTTTACATTATTCCCAGAGAGAGAGGCACCTACGTCGACGGGATCAGATCTGCGAAACTTGGCGCTCTGTAGAATTCACGAGCTGACAGCTGTCTGTCCAAATGTCATGGGTCGCCAGATTGATAATTTCCATAAAGATGAGGATCCTTCCGGCTCTCTGCACTTGACTGGATCTCCAGTAGAACAGCCTGGATCGGGTGAATTGGGAGACAAGTAAGTTATTGTGTGCCGTTTAGTACATGTTCATATCGCTAATCAGAACCCATAAGGGGTGGCTTTTCCACCACACTAGAGGCACCAACAGCCATGGCCAAGAACATGTATGACGTTCCAGAAACCTATCTGGATAAAAATGATGTATACAACCTTACTGTGAGGGATACAACGCCCAGATTAGCATCAACCGAAGCTCCTCTCAAGTACCAAACATTTGTTCGTTTAACTTTCCACCAAAAAGAACATAGAGCAGATCCTGGCGCTCATCGGAGACTGTGGAAAGAGGGCAGAGAGGAGAGTGACCCCAGCTCCGAGATACATGATCTTCGGGCAATTGAGTACGCAGGCCAGAGTCCCTTTATAAACATCGAGCGACAGTCATTCGACGGGTTTTGTGTCACATGGACTGCTAGTCCATCATCCACCACTACGGAATGTAGAATCCCAATACGGATCTCGTTTCTTTCCACGGATTTCACGCGCTCAAAAGGCGTAAAAGGCTCAGCCGTTCGACTTTGCGCAAAAACAACACTATTTACAACAAAGGGATCGGTTGCTTTATCTGATAAATCAGAGATTTGCTACTGTAAGATCAAGGTTTTTCGCGATCATGGCGCACAGCGAAAACGATCAAACGACAGCCAAAATGTCGTGAAGGCAGTCGAGAAGACTAAAAGGCATATCTCGAAGGGAGAAGGGATGGAAAATATTGAGTCGACACGAAATCAAACGGAGATGAACGGTATAAAACACCAAACTAAGCTGTGGAATAATAAGCAGAGAATTCAAACGAAGCTTTCTGCTGAGTCGAAGTATCAGACCAAGTTGGAGACGAAGCTCGCGATACTAGAAAGAATGATTCTCTCAGCTCGTTCTGAAACTGTGCTATCGATCACTGGTGATAAGGAAGACGATCCAGACTTATTTCCAGTTCAATATTCTGGTGCAGACGATAACCTTGGTAGTAAAGGTGCAAGGCTTTGTGACAGCTATCGTCCAGCCTCTGCCGATTCTACCCCATCCACGTCAATTGCCAGTACCATGGACTCTGGACAAAATAGTCCAGGAAAGAAAATGATTTTCTGGCCGACCGATTTGACCATAGCTCGTCAAAATCCAATGGAGCAAAGGGGAACTCGAGGTATGTATACTTATCTAAGAAAACCAGACTTTGGACGACACAGCTGATCATCATTTCTAGTGTCATGTCTTTACGTTCGATTCATGGACAGGGTTCACCCGCAGAGATATTATCGGGCCATCTATTTGGAAGAGCGTACTGCGGACAACTTGGCTCGAAAGTTAGTTCAAAAGTATTCTAAAGGGTCTGAACAGGTGGCTCGATTGTTCCATACTGACAAAGCCGGGATGAAGGCTGTCATTGACGATGGCTTTGTCCTTGCGTTGCTCGAAGGTCAGGATATGATAGTTCAAGTTGAGGAATCAGGAAATGATTTGGAACTACGACTATTTCTTTAGTTCTTATAATGAATCAATCTGGCTTATAGGCCTGGAAATATCAACGAAAGTCAAAGCTGAAAGTGGTCCTTTTTTTAGCTGGAAACTGTATAAACATCTGGGGAAACCTTTGCTCGTCATCTTGTATTATCAGCACGCTTTCTTTTTTATCCGACTTAATTTGGTACAGCTCTGTCGTACCGGGGAACTTGTGCTATCAAAAACGCGGCATAGAACAAATTAGAAATAGGCCCAAACGATCAGTTAAGATGGCTGAAGATATATGTAATTATTTGATTAAACATGTATCAGTAGATAGGTACTACCGTTTGTACTATGTATAATTGAATACACATGTGGGCCTTAAGCACAGTAGCCTGAACCGTTCACCCTGTATGCCAATCTTAGCTAAGTATTGTATGTAAGTTTAATGTAAGATATCATGATCCATGTGGGTAACTTGGGGAACCCATTTCCGAGATAAACATGAGCCTAAAGTTGATTTTCCAGGAAACTTTGTATGTATAATAGAAATATGAGTTAGAAAGGACAGCCCTCCAAATAATACTCAAACCGTTATTTTCTTCGTTTCACCTCGAGGTACCTATTATTCCAGTCATTGATCCTGACTATTGTAATCAATTGCATTGTCTTCCGTATTTACATTTCATCTACTGCAACTTCAATACTGCATACTTATATCTCTCAACACGATGCAAGCTGATATGGAAAATCCATTACTCCGTCTGTCAAATGTAATGTGCCAGTGGAAAACAGTGGATTCCACAAAGAGCCAGAACCCTTCACTTGAATGGTGTTTGCCATCGATTGAATCTTCCCTTTCTCCACGCCGCCCTCGTCAAACCCACATGACTCATGAACAAGGTTCCCTCGAAAGAGAAAATCGCCTTGAGAAAAACCGCATCACGGCAAACAAATGTCGCGAGAAGAAAAAACTACAACAAACTTGGTTGCAGTCGACTCTGGATGGTCAAATGGCCAAAAATAACACTCTGAAATCCGAAGTGGAGCGTCTGAAAGAAGAGCTATGGTACCTCAAGAACCAACTGTTTGATCATTCTCTTTGTGAGAGTCAATCCATTGATTCCCGTGGAGCGTGAGAACAAGTAATTGTTTTGTCACCGTTGATCGTCACATCCATAGATACCGCGACCTGACATATTAGTCATCATTTCTCATTGGGAGGAGATGATGTCGGAACGTTGTCGTTACAGTACGGACTAGTACGGGCATAGCCATTGAGTACTTGAGTGTGTTCATTTTGAATAC
>JAMAGU010000063.1:0-11950 GCA_023626375.1 Talaromyces sp. PF30-5 | reverse complement strand
ACTGATCCTTACCTGGACCTTGTCAGCCCAGCTCATTGAAGCAAGGTAGACTGCCATGCGTCTTCCGCTCACGGATCGAACAGAGCGGAAGAGTTCTACTCCGTATCACACACTGTATGATCAATGATATTTGGTGCTATAAGATGTAAGCCTATTGGTGAATGCTTCTTGATAGTGACATTGTAATGGCTTTTCACCTGCGTGTCAAACGCGATTTACGCAGATTAGTACGGTGGGCGAGTGCAAAAATCATTTACTAGAGGATCTATCTTGTCGTGAGCTTAGAATTTATCTTGATGGTTTGATCCCCTCCCATTCCATCCTCTCGCTTGGCTAGTAATGATATCACTGTTAGACAAAGCCACACGAACGGCGGAATGCGGTACGAAAATCTCTATTTCAACTGTATTAGGTATCTATTGGCAGCGCACAACTGTCAGCTTCCCATGGGAGAGAAACATGGAATACCAAGAGCCGCGACGAAGAGCCTGTGTAGAGATGAACATCAGCTTTGATATAGACTCTCGTGACATAGCTACTGACCGTAGACTGGTTGCTTCAGTTGCCGAAATAGTCTCACGTGGAACATTTCAATGACCACAACTCTATCTGCTTGTGATCGCAGGATCTCTGGTATATTCGCAAATGTGGCTTCAAGGGCCTCCACCGACGGGCCGTCCTGAAAGGCCTTGGCACAAATCCTACCCAAATTGTGTGCACTGTCTTCTACAGGCGGCTCTGATGGTTGGAGTAGTTGACAAATCCTTGGCAGCAACCTTGGGTCTAACGAGAGAAAGGCCCGCTGGAAATACTCGTATGTGCTGGCATCATTATCGTAATAGATTTCCTGGGGCATCGTCAAAGCCACACGTTCTTCCTCCAACTGAAAGGCCTGGTGAAGTCTGAGCACCATGGTCTTCATTTGATCAACGCAAATGCTGTCTTTGAATAACGGCGATTGGCTCAGCCTGGAAGCCATCAGCTTGTAGAAAGATTCAGTACTCGGCCATATGTCTTTGGACTCATAGTCTTTGAGGTCTCTCGGTTGCAATCCCGAAAAGACAAGACAGACTAATGCGATGCTTGCTCTCGCTCCAAATGGCCGATACGGATACCTATCGGTTTGAAAGCATTCTTGTAGGAAGCTCGAGCCAGGCAGCGCTTTTGTCCCAAGCATGCAAATTATCCATCGAGCCTGCAACTCTAGGTCATCTAGAGACACCGTCTGCAAGCTACGGGAATCGGTCAAAGCATCCCGCGTACTGATCAACCACCATAAGAGTTTATCATACTGCAAGACAAACTCTCTTTCCCAGTCAGCTGGTTGACGAAAGACAATTCGCCATATGGCCGCATCATCTTCAGGAAGCATTGCAGCGATGAAGATATAGTTCAGCACCAACAGAAGTTGATGGAAAGTCGGAGGTGATTCTTCAGGTGCGTCGATGGAAACAAGAATCGGAAATTGTAACGGAGGTGGCAGGACCACCTGGTTGTCTGAATTAGAAGCGTATTCCTGACGCTAGGCATGAGTATAGGGCCAACTAACCGAGAGTTTCATTTTGGAATATGCCGTCGTAGCAGGAGGACCTCGAGAAGGCAAATTGCCATTGCACTGAGGATCTTTGTCGTAATCGTTGCCTTGTTTTGCATTCAAAGCTGTGAACGGGATTGTTTCTCCAGGGCTTTGAGTGTCCACCGACCCCAATTTATCGGAGGGCTCCGAGGCACTGGCCTGCCCTTTTCGATTCGACGATACCAACCCAGGCGACGGAGTGTGCGAGCCTTGGCGGCTGGTCTTGTAAATGCAAGTCTTTGGAGCCCTCCCTCCAAGACAGCCTTTGCATGAAGGTAATTCCCCACTGCATCGCGTTTTGGCGTTTCGGCACGGCTCACAAACCAAGCTTTGGTACCCACTCGTTCTGTAGAAACAGAGATGGCCATTACCACGCACAACACAGGATTGGCACGACGGAAGCTCGCGGCTACATCGGATCTTTGCCGTCCGACACGACTGACAAGCCCGAACAGACGTGGGACCACTAGGGAGTGGTGAGCGACTTTGCTGAGGCGAATTTACCGGAGAGGTGGTATACATCGGGACTAGCGATGGTGGAAAGAGAGCAGAAAGGGTCGTAACAGCCCTCAGACATTAATCAGTGGACTATTTATTGTTGGAGGCGTGATCAGTATTAAAGTGGATAGATAGACATCCGTGATAAACTCAGCCTCAGCTCTTGTCAACGTCAGGTATCCACAGTATGGGAATGTTTAAGCGATTGATTTTGGGAACGTTCGCTTGCTTCCCAGGAGCGACTTAGTTCCCAAAACCTCCTTCGAGGGTCCTAGGATCGGCAAGGCTGAATTATGAAAAGGATTCATCCGCGAATTTGATTGCTCCCGGAAATTGAGCCTTCACTGCATTACTTGGAATAGTTCCGAGCCGACGGCGATCTCTCATATTTAGTAACCCTCTCAAAGGAGATCTCCATGTACGGATCAAATAGCGCGGCCCTTCAGCCCAATTGGACTAGATACCTTTCCGCTATCTGACGATATAATTTATGAATGACGCTGACCGGGGAATGTAGGTGGTTTCACTGGTATGGTTTGTAGATGTAGCAAGTCTACTACCTGCGACGCTGAGGTGATATCAATAAGCCATTCAGTGACCGTCTATAAAGCCGGGGCACGAACGCCCCCTCGCACTGTACCAGTTCGTCTGGCCTTACGATCCTCTTCCAAAAAATTCGATGCTGCGCGAGCTTTTTGTTGCTTTTCTTCGTGTTTGGGGTCGCGGAAGAAATCTTGATGAGTGGCCTGGCGAGATTTTTATCAACAGCCGTGTGCAGGCAGAATCACAGCTGGCCCACGCAAGCATCACTTCTATGCAAGAGCTCAATGGCGAAGACATGGCCGACCAGGTGTGGTACGAAAATCAAAGCGGGAGCGTTTCTGCGGATTCGGTGGCTCCTCACGAGTTAAATCGCCTCACTGATCCTCTTGAGAGCGCAGCCTCGACTTTGACCTTCCACGTACAGCCGGGGAGGCAGGGCGTTAAGGTCCGCCGTCTGGAAATCGCCACAGACGTCGATGACATATACTGCATATTTTGTCTCGCCGAGAATGGGAATCCCACCGACGAGAATGTAATTCTGCAGTGTCGACGCTGCCAAGCATTGTCACACTTGGGTTGTATGGAGGAGTGGTTGAAGCAATGCAGACCTAAGATGCACAAGTCATGCTGCGCCTGGTAAGTGTAATGAATGCGTCTCTCGAAAACTGGTTACTAATAAGATGCAGCCGAAGTGAAGAGCCTCAAGGCGCCCTGTTACGCGGGTGGCCATCGCAGATTCGAATAAGCACTGATGCAGCCAGAAGCTGGAGTGTCAATGCAGTTGCCCCATGCGATATTCCGTCAGCGGATTCATCCCCCTCTGCATGTAGATCCACCCCGGTGCAAATTTTGCAAGCGGAAGCAGTGCAACCAGAGAGACCTCGAACGCTGCCCCGCAGGTCAGCTAGACTGGTCAGAGAGGGACGCCCATCTGCGCCACTCCGCCGATCACCCAGATTTCGAAGTAATTAAATGGGTGGCTTTGAATGAGAGCGTATTTGATTTGGCCTCATGGAAGGCGACCCGTGAATCGATCAGAAGCTCCGAGCTGAAGCGGAAATCAAAGACCAATTGTACTCTCAGTGTCAAAAAAGTGAATCCTCTGTGACCCCAGGCTACGTTAGCATCTAGTTTCCCATTTGTCTAGACTTGAGGATACTTTAGCCCGAACATCGAGGAGTTGAGCCAGCCATTCCCGCCAGCGCACTGAAGGCGTATCAGCTAATAGAGAGCAATACGTGCGGAATCGTTTAAGTGTACTATTTCGCACATCAGATTGTATCCTGTTGAGAGGAAACGGTGTTCTTTCGTGAGAGCAACCATTATTCCTGGCATTTGAGGGTGGCCCTGTCCTGTCGGCTTGAATTGTCGCTCAGGGGTCAGGCAGCGGTAGACGGCATCGTACGGAAGGTCAAGTGTGCGGCGATGGCAAATAGACCAACAGATGTTCCATTTGACCTCAAAAAGGGCAGGTGATTTCCCCAACAATCACTTGTTGAAACACTGAGAGCCGCCTGGCCATATAAGGACGCCTCTCGCAAGGACGCCAGAATGGGACTGAGTGTGTGGCAATGGGTTCCCCCGTAGACGCGCCTAGGATGCATCACACATAGCAGGACCACCCGCCATCAGCAGGAGAGCGACTTCCTTGCCTGGCCTCTACTCCGACCGAGATTTGCTGCAGCGAAACCACCGCCGAGCTCATTTTAGATCAAGGTAGACAAGTAGTATATGATTGAAAAAGGCACCCAGCACGGTAAGCCCTCCATTTAAGAAGCCTGTAATGTCAAAACCTTGACTTCAAGCTTTGTGGTCGCGTTGAATGCCCGTCCTCAGAAAATACCACGAGAGCCCACCCGGCAACGCTCGCGCCAAAAATTATATTCTGCGGTAGTGTATGGGTACCTGGTAGAGCCAGACCTTTTCATTCTAGACAAAAAAGCTAAGCGAGTAGGTAAGTTCGAATACCACACCGTTAAAGCCCTATCAGGGCGAGTTGCGCTTGTGAGCTACCCCAATGGAAGTCAGACTAGTTGACCTTTCGCTTCAACAACGCGGTGAAATCCTATAATTTGCTATGCTGCGGCATTGTGTCTCCATCATGTATGGAAGACCTCTCATGAAGTCAGGTTTTCGATTGGCCTTGCTGCTGATCCCACTGTTGAACGTCGCATCCCTGCCAACGCAGCGCCCTCAAAATTGGTTACGAGTCTGTTTGCTCGATTAGCTTGAACTGGGTCAAGACCCAAATTGCCCTCCCTAATGCAATATTGGGACCATTGAAGCTCGCTGCTGCCCTGCTTTCTATTTGTCTTTGACAGGTTTCCCGCTGACAAACGTTGATATCATTAAGTGTGCGAGATGGTGTAGCCCCAGCGAGAAGACAAGATAAAGAGAAACTAGCCGCTGGAAAAGCGCAAAGTAAAATGATCCAATCTTCGTGGAAATTCAAAGTTCTTGCATTGATGCTCACTTGTGAGATGAACTCATCGCGAAGAAGGCCGGCGGAGACGCGTTTGGGAAATGACGTCACGCATGCACTAGCGAAGCTAGCTGTGGCAAGTCCAGTCAGCGGCGCGTCGGACCATTTAAGAACAGCGACCCAAGTCTGCTTCCGTCAATGTAGGCCGTCTTGAAAAATCACAAGGCACAGGAAAGGTTGGCACTGTCTTTATGTTTGAAGTTGCTTCATAAGTCGGCCCACCAGAAAGTCCACGCAGCCACATGGACACGACGCTGGCGTGAGTTGAGGCTGGTGCCGGAACGGGGCCGCATCATTGAAATTGGCTCCTCAGATCTCCATGTGTCGAATCAAGTTTCCAATCAACTTGGTCCTCTCGCAGCATGCGTCATCATGTCTCACCTCTGCAAACCAACAATCAATCATACCGCAGACGCATCATAAACGGCAATGCCGACAGCGGGATGCGCACCAGAATGCCTATGAGTAGTCCTAATCACTAGCTCGGCTGCTAGACAAATGTCACGCCCACTTTGAACAGACTTGGCTCACACCGTGCCGAGAGCACGTCTCTTCAGCATCTTCACAGATGCCGACGCGGAAGACGGTGATGCAAAGTGGCCTTGTCCAATGACAATGGAGATCCGCCATCGGAATGCATAATGCGGACCCAACAGCAGGTCGTGTCCTAAACTGTTCATTTCGTGTGGGTGTTGACTTGGGTGGGGTGAGACAGGGAGCCACGCTAGCCATCCACTGTTATCACTTTTCCGAACTGCGGCCTCACCCTGATTTGATTCATTGCCCAAGCGCCCTCGAGCCGGGAGGCGGGGTCCCCCAGAGACCCCCTTCAGGGTGGTCGGCGAGGCAATTTCCAATTGCCGGGGGTGCCTCCCATAGGCGACGGGCAAGATCAACCCACTATCGTCGTCTTGGGACTTTCTCCAATCCTCTTGTCCGGGAAATGCGACAAGAGTGAATTATTCAGATCTCAGGTCTACATGGGAAGGCCTTCTCCAATGGTAATTTCGAGAAGTGAAAATTCAGTGTTTGGACGTGTCATGGCGACGTCCAATGTTTCCGTCCGAGCCGCGCGGGTTGTCGTAATCAAAGCTCCCACGCTAAGCCTACGGGGTCTATGATTCTAAGGCTCTGTTTGGCATCAACCTCATTCTATGGTGCCAAGCCTCCACTTTGAAAGATTTGGAACGATGTTGTGAGGAGAGATTCATTTGAGCAGAACCTGGAGGTTGACCCTTGGAAGGCCCCCATTCCCAAATCACCCGTGGGAATATCAGGCCCTAACTGGGTAGAAAGTGTCCATAGTTGTCCGCTCCCTTCGGTCGCTCCCAATGTGCCCGCGGGAACCATTCTAGACTTTTCCTCCGGGGGTTGTGGCGTTTGGTTCGGGCGGGCCTTCGGTATACGGGGCCACCCTACGGGTGTCGGCCCTCTCCGGCCCTAGGCGGGAGTTGAATGTGGAAGCCGGGTCAACCTGTTGTGATTCCAGGTTAGTGCAGAACAGGAACGGAGCCGCACCATGGGAGTTAATTCCGATGTATCTATACGAAGAGCCAAGTTGATTGGAAAATATTCCATTTTAACCTTAGGAAAGGGCAGGTGATTTCCCCAATAATCACTTGTTGAGACATAGTATGCACTGAAAGCCGCCTGGTCCCATATGAACATCTCGCAAACACCCGAGAATGAATTTTGAATATCTGGCAATGGGACCATCCGTAGACCTACCTAGAGAAATCGCGCATCACACATAGTAGAATCACCCGCCATGAGTAGAAGAGCGACTTCCTTGCCTGGTCTCTCCTTCGACCGAAATTTGCCGCGGTGAAACCACCACCGAGGTCATTTTGGAGCATAGTAAACAAGTAATATCTGACTGATACAGGCACCCAGCATGGTCAGACAGCATCCGTTGGAGAAGTCTCTAGTGTCAAATCCGTGACTTCAAGCTTTGAGGTCGCGTTCAATACCATTCATTGACGCAACCTCAGAATATCCCGCTAGAGCCCACCCGGCAGCGCTCGTGCCAAAAATTATATTCCGCGGTAGTGTATGGGTATCTGGTAGAGCCCGACCTTTTCGTTCTAGACGAAAAAGCTGAGCGGGTAGGTAAGTTCGAATACCACACCGCTAAAGCCCTATCAGGGCGAGCTGCGCTTGAGAGCTACCCCAATGAAGTCGGACTAGTTGACTTTTAGCTTCAGGGACGCGGTGAAAGCCCATAATTTGCTATGCTGCGGCAATATGCCCCCATCATGTATGAAGACCTCTCATGAAGTCAAGTTTTTGGTTGACCTTGCTGCTGATCCCACTGTTGAACGTCGCATCCCTGTCAACGCAGCGCTCTCAAGATTGGTTGCAAGTCCGATTGCACAATTAGCTTGAATTGGGTAAAGACCCAAGTTTCCCTCCCTAGAGCCATATTCGGACCATTGGAGCTCCCTGCTGGCCTCTCTATTTGTCTGACACGGTTTCCCGCTCACAAACGTTGAGATTGTCAAGAGCGTGAGCTGGTGTAGCCCCAGCGAGAAGAGAATATAAAGAAGAATCAGCCGTTGGAAAAGCGCAGATGAGAACGATCCATACTTCGTGAAATTCAACGCTCGTGCATCGATGCTCACTTGTGAGATGCACTCATCGCGAAGAAGCCCAGCGGAGACGCGTTTGGGAAATGACGTCACGCGAAGTTAGCTGTGGCAAGTAGTCAGCGGCGCGTCTGACCGTTTAGGAAGAACGACCTAAGTCTGATTCCGTCAATATAGGCCGTCTTGAAAAATCACAAGGCACGGGAAAGGTTGGAACTGTCTTTATGTTTGAAGTTGCTTCATAAGTCGGCCCACCAGAAAGTCCACGCAGCCACATGGACACGATATCGTGATTTGATGCTGGTGCCGGAACGGAGCCGCATCATTGGAATTGGCTCCTCAGATCTTCATATGTAGAGTCAAGTTTCAATCAACTTGATCCTCTCGCAGTATGTATTATCGGGTATCACCCCTTCAAACCGACAATCAATCATACCGCAGACGCATCATAAGTGGCCATGCCGACAGCGAGATGGCCACCACAGGCCTATAAGTAGTACTCTTGACTAGCTCTGCCTCTAGATAAATGTGAAGCCCACCTTGAACAGGCTTAGCTCACAGCGTGCCAAGAGCACGTCTCTTCAGCATCTTCACAGATGCCGACGCGGAAGGCGGTGATGTAAAGTGGCCTTGTCCAATGACAATGGAGATCAGCCATCGGAATGCATAATGCGGACCCAACAGTAGGTCTTGTCATAAACTGTTCATTTCGGTAGGTGTTGACTTGGGTGAGGTGAGACAGCGAGCCACGCTAGCCGTCCACTGTTAACCTCCAGAGCCTGTACTGCAGCCGCCCTCGTGTGGAATGCTTGCTCAACACCAAGCTGTTGATTAGAGATGACGGCATTACCAATGAGCGGGGGTCAGGTAATAAATCTTTCGATCGACATGAGAGGTCTGCTGGAACGATAGTCAGCCATACGAATGTAAATGCGGGGGCGGACGCGATAACAAGCCACCTGTTGGGTAATGTGGGTAATGCGCTTCTTATATTAGACTCGTAGTGCGATTGGGGCTTAGTGTTCAGAGCAGGCGTCGAAGGGTATGTTCAGCTGATACGCGCATGGAGTGGGTGTGTGGGGAGCGCGTCGGTAACCAGTCGCAGTATAGGCAATGTTAGCACCCAGAGAGGAGGAATAAGGATAGATCAGCATGGGCGGGAATACTCTTGTCAATGCCAAAAGTAGTCGATATATATGAACACAGACGTGAGTGCAACCCTTGCCAGCCAGAAAGTCGTTCAACATGGCTGCATAACTAGACGCAGTCCTCGGAGCTCTGAAATGATCGATAATCCGTAGCTTGAGATATGAAGGTTGGTTTTCGTGGTTGCGGGGTCTATGCCCATTGAGTGTACGAAGTTCGCTCTTGTCAGCTGAACGCCCTCCTAATATGCATGGAAAATATGAATGGGATAGAACTGACCATGATTTTGCTTCATCGAGGAGCAATATCGCGAGGTTAGCCAATACGCCGTGTTGGAGTCGATAGGGTGGATGGGGGCTGGCAGTTTCACCATTCAATTACTTGGACCACGACACAATCAGCAAGGGCTGAGCGAAGCCTGATGAATGGTCGTGCGTCCTGGGAGAGCCATGTCAGATGGGGTGTGGGTGGGCGACCTTGAAGCCATCGATATAGCCTTACAGCGGCTCTGGGCATTTCTTTGGTTTTAGCGTCACGCGCCATGTATTGCGTACACACTGGCTTACTGCCGGTGTATCGACAGGTTCTGTGAAGGGTCAATGATCTGTCATTAGCGAATTGTTTGAGAAGTGCCATCACTCACCCACGTTCTATACCGTGAAGGTTTGAACCATCTAGGCGCGGATTAATTTGGAAAATGTAGCGCAAAGAGCCGGATGGGAAAGAGCGAGATCAGCCGATATGAATTACGTACCTGATGGCATCACATCCTCATGGCTGATGTGGTTGACGAGCTGTTTCTTCTTTATAGCGTCTTTTGGTCTTGCAACCGAAGTCGCAAGGCTAGAGACGCTTCGATATAGAGTGCGTCTCTTGTATTCGAGGTGGAATCGGCCTTGCCTTGGGTACATGATGGGTGGTCTGTCCGACAACGGGTCCCTATGATAGAAGTTCGTTCGATCAGCGACTGCCCTCATGGAGTTGTTATTGGGCCTGCCGTATAAAAACGCTTTACCGTAATTTATCAGGGGTAGAGAGCCTGTCATGGTTGTCATCGAATGTGTTCAGATCTGACTGTACACAGACCGCCCAAGAAGCTCTACTGTGAGATCGTTAGATATGACATAGTGCCTTTTTCATGGGTCGGATGAAATCAACACCTCACCTTGATACATGTCTTGCTGCCCCGGTGGACAGATTGGAAGCCTAGTGGAATCCGAGGAATAAACGGCGTTAGTGTAAGCTTTAACTAAGGAAGGGTGGTACTCACGTATTGAGGTCCTCGTATATCAGTCCTAGAGAAAGAATATTATCAGTGAGAGATAGTCTTGAGCTGATGACTGGGCACACTTACAAGTATAGACAAAATGAGATGATCAAAGTCAATCTTAGCAAATGATATGTGCGAGGAGAGTTGCAAGAGGAAAGTCAAGCAAGACGGGTGGGGGCATATTTATACCTCCCAGGGCGGAGTTCCTCGTCTTTCGCTTAATTCTGCAGCGCTCCAGTCAAGACTCAGGAGTGGCAGATTGTGAGGCTTGCTAGTTCTTTCTATCCAATAGCGAGCATAGCATATCAGCGAGGAGTTTTCTGCCCTAAAGAAACATGTTTCCTTACCAGCGGTGGGCAAACATGAGTAGTAATAATAGATCGAATGACAATTAGTTGGCATGGAGTCAAGGTTCAGATAGACTACGAGGTTTGGTGAGGCCCTCCAGCAGATAGAAATTGCGGCTAACTGACAGACCAGAGTTTATTCACCAGCGGATTCAGTTGAAAAAACAGCGATGAGCAAACATGAGGCGTTTCAAGAACATGCGGAATGACAAATAGTTGTAAAGGAGGAATCGTTGAGGCACAGCTCTAGTCCCGGTAAGGCGAATTGGGGATGTAGAAAACGAGGTCGTAAACTTTATTCACTCGCGAATCAGTCGACTCAACGGGGATGAGCAGACAGGAGCTTGATCAACAATATTTGGAATGGCAGATACCTGTTGAAAGTGAAATTTGAGACGAGCACTAGAAAGGCCTCCGTTTGATTACCGACTTGACTTCTGTTCTGGCTTTCTCTGACCCATTGTCTAGCGGAAAAATAAATACCTACAAACAAAATGCATTTGCTCGCCCCGCTTCTACCACCTTGGTATGAGCGGACGAGGTGTGAACACAGCACAGGATACACGCCCAGGAGGAAACGTCAAAGTCGCCATCCCCCCTCAAGCATAATATGAACCGTGGGCAGCCCAAATTGGCAAGACCATAACAATGCATGGTCATTAAGTTGAGCCAACACCGTGTACCTTGGGTCCACACCGGTGCAGCCTGTGGGTCGAGGTGGGGCCACCATATCCACTCTGGTGCCTCAACGTTGAGTAAACGACAGTGAACGATCAGCGAGGAAGGCTGGAAGCCCTCGGAGAATGATGGTGAATGAGAAATTGCTCAGTTTTGTGCGACCCCCGAAAACTCTCGACATCGTCCTTGGAATCGCTTTCCATCACATTTCGACCGTTCCAGCAAAAAGGAACCGCTCTACACTACTCTACAAAAGATACAAAAGTGCGTCACGCCAAAAGTTGAGAATTGGTGACATTTATTCACTAAGTTGATATGAAATAGGCTTTTTGATAGTAATGCCATATTCATAGCATATTGACAATCACCAAGAGCCTAGAGCTCTCTGCAGCCTGTCCGCTGCCAATCTTGGTCACATAATATCAGCCCTTAGTAGAATATGTGGACACGTGGGACTCTGCACAAGTCCAGTAATGGATGTATGGAGGAATACCCTTAAACAGGAATCATGTAGGGTGCCTTCTCTCAGTGTGCAGCGAAGACAAAACCTGTCAAGCCGTGTACCTCAGTACTTCACAATAAGCCGCCAGGACTTGGGCATAGTCAAGCGGAAGTGACATGGAAGGCGCACGCAATTCAACAGGCCCCTTCAAAGTAGACCAATGGCCTGACCACATTCCTTCACCATGGCACTTCGCACGCGCAGCATAATGCTGAGGACCTTCATTCTGACTCACTTCTCTGAGGTCACCGTACCACTGCTGTGAACCATGGGCGAGCCAGCTCTTTGCCCTCCGATTGCAACTGCGCCAATTTTGTGATTCG
>JAMAGU010000062.1:0-12051 GCA_023626375.1 Talaromyces sp. PF30-5 | reverse complement strand
GACGCAGAGTGGCAGCAGGTGTATGACGGAAAGGCAGCCGGCACGCATCTGGACGTCTCTCCACGTCGAAGCTCGGAGGACCAAGGCTACGATGTTGAGGCCCCATAAGAACGCAACTATTATGGTCTGCGCGTAGGAAGACAGACCTACACAGGACATATGTTGGGGAACCGGGTATTGGAACGCCCACCATGACACAAGTTGGCATGCGCGTGAGAAATAACGCCCTATCGGGTGCGTTAAGCAGTAAAGCAGCCATGCTGTAAAGACGAGAGCTGCTGCTAGCGCGAATTTCTCTTGGACTTCTCGCTGAGATAGCCAGTCGGTAAGCATTGTCATCCGATGCATGAGGTGGTTGTGATGTGACTCTTTGGGACCAGAAATGCATAATATATGGGGTTTCCCCGTGCAGAGTCTTCGTAGCTTAGTTTTGTCACTTCACCAATGTTGATGAACAGGTTGCGATTGCAATCGCAAATATTGAGCCTGCAACATCAAAAAAAAAATTTCATAAGGAATTTATTGTCTGTCTCTATTGCTTGAGTCCGCCCAATATCAGCTGCTTGCATATAACGAAGGGCCCATGACGGCCACCTAAACGCAATATAACCGCACCCATCTCAACTTTTGTAATCCTTTAGTAGAAAGGACTGCTTGACCGCAATATCTTGAAGTATGAAGTTCAAAGTCACATCGGCTCCCTCAGGAATGGTAATAAAGGGAGGAGTCACAAGGCATTTGTGAGGCTTAATGAAGTACAGTCTCATAGGGTCATATAAATTGGATCACGTCCAGTTACCCATATTCCCAACTCCTTCGTGAAATACTTCATGGTGCTATGGCTTTCCCCTCATCAGAATCCACAATGTCGATATACACATTCATTCGCCTGCCATATACTCTTTGGAAGGCAGTAAGATGCTGGTACAACTCCGATAAGAATATCTTGAGTCAAGATGTACCCCGACCCCGCTCCGAGACTCGTTATGCCCGAATGTTGCGAGAAGAGGCCGAGGTCCAATTCACGTACAACATTATTGCAAGTACAGCCAATTGGGTCCTGCTTGCCGGGTACTTGGTGGTTCCTGGCACTTTTACCTCCCTCCAGACGTCCAATCAAGTCGAAAGTGCTCTCAACCACAACGGCGCTGGACGTCATATACTACATACCATCCACAACCCGCCCTTACTCGGCATAGCATGTTTATTCTTGATGGTTGGGGCTTTCGCTCTTCTCTGGCTATTCCACTTTCGTCAACTGCGATATGTCTACACCTGGTTGATCAACAAGATTTTCATGTGAGTCATGCCAAGAAAGATGAGGGTTCTTTACTGATAGGCAATAGGCCAGTGTCTCTGAACGCCGCAGCCGGGCTTCTTACCACCCTGGTCAATGTTTACACTTCACGCGCGGGCCATTGGTCCATTATGGCTTTGGCAACGGCTGTTATCACTGGTTTTACTACACTGGCATTTTCACTGCTCTTTTATGTCTACCGATTTCAGATGCTTAAAAAAGTGATGGCAGATAGGAGGCTTCTTCATTCCTGATATTCAGGGGTGGTAATATCTACTGCCTGATGGTGCGGCATGGAGCAAGCAGTGAAAGTAACTATTTTCTCGAGATTCATAACCACTCTACCTCTATGCGAATATTGGGTTGGTGGTCCCAAACCTTTTCCCATTTTGAAGGCTTTCATGTCTAGAGCTGGCTGGGATGACAGTTTTACGTGCTGAGGCACACCTATGACCTTTGGAAAGTAAGTCATTTTGTTTTGAAGTTCCTTTCAAAAATATGAGATTGAAGAAGTAAGAAATCAGGGAGGGGTTCCAAATTTAGTTGTTTCGCTCGACTCGACAGTTATGTCAACGTTCATTCACCACCCCCGTTAGTTCCGTTCTTTCAACGCAAATTAAACCAGTTTCAATCGGAAGATCAAAAAAATCTAAACTTAGAGAAATTTAAGCGAGCGTCCATATAACAACTCCATCCTCCATCTCTTAAAGGTCCCTGAGACACTATCATCCCACAACAGTTATTCACCCAAGGAAATAATCCTCCAATCTGACCTGTTGCATATTGCACAGTCAAAATCGTGCTGCTGCCCACGGCTACACCAGTTTCTCCTCGGTAATGAATCATATTGGGTGTTTTTCCAATGCGACCGCATCCTTTCATGTTGCTCAACAGCTCTGTCCCAACATTCAAACATTAACAGCTACCTTTGAAAAAATTAGCCAGACCTCCTCGCAGAGGAATGGTACCCAGCTAAAGGTTGGTGGTGAACGTTGAATCGCGTGATCGAAGCTTTTCTGCAGCATTCCCACGACTGATTAAACAGTGCCAACAGTGGCAAAAACTTTTTCATATACTGTGTCACCAAAAAACCTTGTGATCAACGATGATAATTGATCATTTCGGTGATGAATATCTGGCACCTAACATCGTATGCATAAATCGGTATGTGCACTTGTCCACCAACCTATTTTGATATCATGTTGTTGAGATGTTCTATTTTCCTGCTTCCACTGTTATCAATTCCTATCTAACAAGCTATTGTGAAGGTGTTGGTTTGCATAAAACATCATGTTCTAGAGGCCCTGCAAATAACGCTAGTTTTCACTCAGCAGGCAGGATAGCATGGATAGATTCTGGATTTTTGAGTGCCGGTTGAATCTACTAATAGCAATTTTTAAAATATCACGGATCTCTGAAAGAAACACGCAAGCACTTATGGTGCAATCTTTTTCCGTTAATCCGTTTTGCCGGTTCATCTCCGCCTGCCAGGCCAGAAATTAAGGCGTGCCAAAGTTTCACAAATGCTTACAAGTAATCTTCTCTACAAAGGTGGCTGCATTGCGAAGGTACGTCTAGATTTTTATGCTCATTCGAGGTTCTCTCAATTGGCAGCGCTTCACAAGAACAAGGGCCTTCTGGGAGACGTGTTCTAGAAACACGGCCCTCTCAAAAGAAGATTCTTGTCCTCATCAGCTCCCCAAGAAGAAATTCTTAGGAACCAATGATTCACATGAAGATGCTGGGTGTACCGCGCACTCCCGAGCAAATTGGTTCATCGCTCTCCTGCACGTCCCAAAATGCAAGCGGCCATTGAAATCAGTTTCTCCTCCTTCCCTATTCCTTCTGTAGCCGCAATGGTTTTCTCTTCGTGGGCGGAAATCAAGAAGATCACATTGGTATCATCCGCTGTTGCTGCGCGGTAACAATGGGCTGGACGAAGGCTCTTAAGATTCACATCGTAGAGTGTATATCCTTTGCATGAATACTTTCGTGCGAGCCGCTCCAAGGGTGAGGGGTCGGATGGGTCTACGAGGAGACAGTCTGATTGATTCCACTGACCTCGCTCGAGTGACCAGAACTTGATCTCGATAAGCGGTTGTGTAGACGTTTGGCAATTGGAGTCGACAGGTTTTGTTGCGATATGCTCGGTCTCTCTGTATGCTGCTTCCGATTGCTGGTTAGCAGAGGTCAGCAGTGACAAATCCTGAGTTTGACCTGATTGAAGCAAATCTCTGGGTGAAGCTTGATTATGATAGAGCAGATTGAGCTCTTTATCCATCGAGACTGTTTCCAACGAGATCTGAGTACATTCACTTCTAGCATCCCCAAGCTCTGGATTGGCCCCAGGCGAGTAGCGAGAAGGGACCATTTCCAGCACTGATTGGCTCAGTGACCCTCTGGGAGTAGATGGATTTCCATCCGATGGACTTCTTTGATCAAAGCTGTCCTGGTCGAGAGCTGACTCCAGAATATCTAAATCCATAGGCTCGGGTGCAATTTCTGAATTGTCACTCGCAGGAAACCAACTGGCGTGTTGTAGTGTTGCTCCTTCGGAGAAGAGATGACCTACCGGATGCGTCCATGTGCCGTCCAGACGTATCCAAGCCCGGCGCCCCCGGCACATCGTCCTTTTCAACTAACAAGGGCGATTCCACTACCTCTTCCAGCCTTTGATCTGCATTCAAATTGCCACATCTTCTGTTATTGATGGGATCAGCCGTTGGCGGCTTCCCCAAAAAGGCGAAAAAGACACAACGGGGAACAAAAAAGCTAGTGATCGTATCGGCAACATCGACATCAGCATGCAATCGATCTAAGAATAACAAAGGGGCATCTTGCATATGGCTGCGGGTCTGCGGAACCCCAGAGCGAGCGTGCGCCTCGATTGATCTTGTTGGCGCGATCGACTTTGTGTTACAAAGTTATGCCCCATCCCAAAACCGATACGACATATTTGTCAACTAATCGAGGCCGAATACAACGTCATAATTCCCGCTGCGATGGCGGGGACATCGTCTGGTGCCCTCTGTGCTGTGATTTGAGGCTGGTGCAAACCAGGAACCGAGCCGCATCACCGGAATTAATCCCCGAGATATCTGTCGAGCATCCTCTTGATTGGAAATCAATTTGATCCTCTCATTGTAAATATAGCGCCTGTTTTTCTCTCTTAAACAATAGTTTAGAAACTTTGTTGGGTTACATTAATTAACTGTTTTAGTTAGACAGCTGCTACCTCGATACCCCACGTCCTCATTTCCATGTCTTCGTTGACGACCAATCACTCACAGCTGGGGATTTCCCACGCATTGATCGAAACTGCCAAATTGGCAATGCCAGAGCACAGCGTGCAACATACTGCGCAGACACTTTTGGAGGGTACGACTGGTCCGTCAGGGCGGCTTTGTTGAACCCAGCGCATTCCCGCCGTAAGAACAGCAGAGATCGCTTTCAATTTCACGCAAAACGGAGTGCAGCAGCCGCCTGCTGCGAATTTTGACGGTACCGAGCTAATGTCTTCCATCCGTTCCTGGGGTGCATCAGAACACTGGCCAAAGTGCATGGTATACAGACGATGGGTCATATGCCAGAGCCAGGTGTTATCTGTTGATCCAGGGCAAATTTACCATGTGAATGTGTCTGTCCACTGACTTGACAGACGCGACAGAGATGCAATGAGACTAACACAAGTAGATTGTAGGGAGATTGTCATATTTGCTTTGCCGCAAAAAGTTTGGAACAAAAAGCCCTTGTCTGAACGCACTCTTCCCTGGGTTGCAAGTGCCTGCGTCGGGTCGCAACATATCAATTTTTAGCTAAGATATTATAGGGACTACAGATTATCTTCTACCCGCTGCAGAACGGCGTACAAATCCAATCGCTTGATCGGCTTGACGAGGAAAGTGTCAATCCCAGAACCGAAAGCCTCTTTCTGGGCAGCAGGGCTGTGCAGCCCTGTCAAAGCAGCAATGATTGTGGGCGGCAACGCCTTTCGTACCGACTCACTCAATACGGCCCGATGCTCTTCCTCAAGGCGGCGGATTTGTCGGGCCGCCTCGAAGCCATCCATGACGGGCATCGTAATATCTGATAGCACAGTATTAGCAGCAAAGAGGAAAGGGGATTTTAAATCAATGTAACGGATGAAAGAAGGAAAGCGGAGAAAGCGCTTGGACATACCAAGGATAATTACCCGAAATTGGCCGGGGTAGGCCTCATATGTGGCGACTGCCTCGGCCCCATTGCGAGCAGTCATGTAGTCAAAACTCCCTTTTTTCGTGTAGGCACACAATAGCTGGAGGTTTACTTCGTTGTCGTCCACTAACAAGATGGATGGACTAGGGGGATCTACGTTCCCCTGTCTATCGTTGGGAGAGGTGGGTTTCGAGGTGCCTCTTGAATTTAAACTCCCACTTTGTTCGGTTGATGAAATTCGATCAGGTCGAAACTCTGGGCTCGGGAATTCGTCTGTCGTCGATCGCTTCCTTATTTTCATCCTCTCTTCGGGCGAATCACTGGAATCAACGTCCAGTGCCAAATGGGAGGACTCTGGCATTTCCACCCAGCGAGTCGACTCGTCAGTAGAGGGCCGGCCAGACTGTCGATCGAGCCGCCGCCTCATACACAAATCTAGCGCACGGCCCAGTTTTCGAGGCCCGCAAGGCTGGCTGATAAACTCGAAGCTTGTGGCTTCGTCACGATTTTTGGCCGCAACAAACATGCTGTGGGCTTCTCTAGGAGACTGGCAAATAACCACCACCGGCGAGCTGCAACCATTTCCGTCGTCGAAATGTTTACAGCTGGTAAAAAGCTTTCTTCTTTCAATATCCCCAGAGTCCAGCTCCGTCTGAACGACTAAGTAAAAGTCGAAGCCGACGGGTTCACCCTCCAATGCAGATACGGAAGTCATTTTCAGGCCAAACCATTCGCAACACAATCGCTCCAAGGCCGAGTACAACGCTGTATCTCGTTGAGACCGGAGAGAAGACCCGAAGCCTAAGAGGCCAATCGTCTTCCCCTCAGTATGTAGCAGAGTATTAGGCATCGAGGCCGCCGAAACAGCTGATCTACCGGGAAAACGGATGAGCGGAACCCGGACCAACAGTTCAGTACCGACTCCTTTGGTAGAGTTGGTCTCGATAGAGCCCCCAAGGGAACTAACGGCCTCACGGACGATGCTCAGCCCCAGACCGCTACCGGATGCAGATGAATCCTCCTGCATGAAGGGAGTGAATAGATCATTTTGCAAGAATTCATGTCCGATACCTTTCCCAGTGTCCTTCACTGTAAGAGTGACATCATATTCATCGCCTTGTTCGCCACGCGCTTCACTAATCGACCCTGCGTGGCTTCGAGGGGTGCGGCATTTGAATGACTTTAAACCGAGGTAGATATAGCCGGAAGATGTATACTTCAGCGCATTACCAAAAAGATTCATCAGTATGCGGCGCCAAGCACCGGCGTGTGTTAGGAAGTCCCATTCCGTCTCTGGCTGGATGTCGTAGATGATAGTAATCTGGCTGGCACTCGGGCCAACCTGATCGAATGCGCTCGCTCGACCAGCCGATCGTGTAGATGAACTAGCCAACGCCGGAGGCGGCACGCTGGGATGTGTGTAGAAGCTGTATCCGGCGAAAACGGACTCGATGACTTCCTCAAGCACCTCATCCAGCTTGACATGCGAGGATGAGGCCGTCTCACCGCGGTCTTTACTTTGCACGCGGCCTCCTTTTGTCGAACTGAAAGACATGTCAACCTGCTCCGCCCCTTGGTTAGCGCTTAGGCGAGATGGGTCCTTCTGATACTTGTCGATGAAACTAAGATCAAGCAGATTGTTGATAATATCCAAAAGGGTGCGGCTGCATGACTCAACTGTATGTATCATGCCATATTGCGTGGCATTCATGGCCGTGTCACCGAGAATGTCCGCTGTGCCTAGAATCCCATGAAGTGGGGTTCGGAGCTCGTGCGTAATGCTGTGAACCAGCTTAGTTTTGGCTTTGTCTGCCATCTCCACGTCAAGTCGACGGATTTCGGCTATGACGCTGTTTGTGAAAGCGGAAATGTACACGACCTCGTTCTCAAGTGTGAAAACACGCCGAGGATCATTCGTCCACACTAGTGTCCCAGCAGTACACCTGCGTTTTTCCGAGTCCCAGACAGGCAATAAAAGGATGTTCCTGGCGTCAGGAAAAGTTTTGATTAGTTGGTCGGCATCTCGTCGAAAGGTATTGCTTGCTTTTTTTTCTTTTGATGAGCGCCTTTCGTTATGAGAAGAATAATCATTGGTTGTACTGCCGTGGTCAGGGTTGGTCAAATCCTGTGCGGTGCCGTCGCTGTAGTTCGACAGTGATCGTTCGGCGGTGTATGAGAAAATTACGCCACGAGGATATCGCTGAAGGAGTGCCTTTAAGAAGGGCTCTTGCATCAGATTTTCTCGGCCAGCTACCGAGTCATCATTGATACTCGACCCTCGCGAGCTCGCAAATCCCAAGCATGCACACAGGGAGGTACTGTTAAGCTCCCCACGCTTGCTGGATGAAGATCCCGAATCGGAGCTTTCGTCACCGCTTGGTTCTTTTGCCCCAGAATCAAACACCCTGCTGCTCATGTGATCGACGAGGCTACCAAAGCGGTCGCTATCCGCATCAAGAAACATAACTCCCTCCGCTCCAATCGACTCCCTGATCAGGTTTGCTGCTCGTGAGAAGACAATCTTAATGTTCGTTGAGAGGGGGCTTTCTTGCAAATCATTGTCTGCAGTCGCACGTCGGGTAGATGTATCCGATTGAGTTGATTCCATCCGAGGTCCTTGGCTGCGATCTGCCAGGTTATTGCTGTTATAAAATGGCCTCTTCGAAGTGTAACCGTCACTCCTTTCCGACTGCCGGAAAACAAGGATTTTCTCATCGGTTCCCCTGGCAGATTCTTGTATGTCTTGCTGTTTGATGTTCAACTGACCCTCTATCGGATCTCCGGAATGTTCCCATGCAACATACTGTGTATTGGCCTCCCGCCATGAATCACGTAACGTAGCCTTACCCTCGACAAAGCTCCCCAAGCCTTCAATCATTCGTTCTGCCAGGCGGCTTTTGCGTGTAAAATCGAGAAGCACCAGATGCTCCATAATGGTCGCAGCCATGTCCTTCATAAATATAAGAGAATGCTCTTGGAGACCCCACGTCCTCGCCTCGCTGTCCATCATGCTATACGCGCCGATCGTAAAACCCCGTGGACTGACGATAGGCACGGCAGCATAAAATCGTACGTCAGATAGTGCATAAAGCGACCTGCCAGACCTGAAACGCTCATCGTCAGTCACATCCGAAATGACCAAGGCGCTGCCCTCGAATGCTGCATCGTTATCTATGGAACCTGACGATGGCAAGTGCTCGACATGATGACAAAAGCCGCTCTCTTTCGGGAGCACACAGCATCCCAGACGCAGCCGATCGCGATCATCTCGGGGAGTACCATCAATTAAACTCAAGGTCGGAGTGGCCTCCGCTATGACATGCTGGTGGGTATGATCGAAGAGAGAGATCAAGGCCCGTTGGGTCCCTAGGCGGGTAGCGCCCAGCTGGGCGAAGGAAGTCAAAGCTGAATCTCGCGACGGCTGTGGGGTGAAGGTACTGTGGCTGGTGGGATCGAAAGGAGCGAAATGCGAGGTGGGATGGTTGCTGGGGATGTACCTGCCGCAGTCGAGAGGTCAGCTACTGTTTCATACTAAAGATATTCAAAGCTCAGTCGCACTTGTAGAATTCCCGTTCCTGCGCCAGTCGGTAGTTCGACTGCGCATCCCATCCTTCATTTTCAGCCATGTTGGGAAAACTTGCGGAGAGAATTGTGCATACCTATTGAGAATGGACGGGGCAAAACTTCAGGTAGACCCGAGCCCTTCAGCTTGTTTTATTCCAGCCGCAAGAGTTTTAACACATCAGCCAACCACAACGTCTGATCAAGAACGTCACCATTTGAAAAACAGGTTCCGGGGAACCTTGTCGGCTGCCACGGGCCTGCTCACCGCTTTCCACAACTCATTGTCACGTTTCTAAGAGACCTCGACTACAGGAGCCAGCCACACGCTGCGAGGAGATAATGCTTAAGCTTTTATCGTGAGCCCAAGATATGAATCCTCTTCTCACCTCGAGCTTCTTCCTCCAAGATACTCCATGTGGTTGTGGGCTAGTTGTTCGATTTGGATGGCAAAAACCTGTCATGTGTGTCAATGGACAGCTAAGAGAAATAATATTTGCTTTATTGGTGACCTCACGCAGTCAAGATGAAGGTGTAGTGTCTCCCCCCAGCCACCATCCTGGTTTTGAGTGAACTCGAGCCATTGTGTTGCGTCCTTAACGTCGTCAAGAATGCTGTCATCTCTCCCAACCCAAGCGTTGCTTTCTGTAGTACCGACAAAGTATTGCAATGCACAAAGGGCAGCACTAGTTCCGTATAGATAATTGCAACCCCAGCGCCCATACCACGCACCCGAGGGCTCTTGCATACTGGAAAGGTAATCAATCGCTCTTTGGGAGGCCGCTGTCAGATGATCGACCAGTTTGCTTCCATCAGCTTGCGTCTTGTGCTTCCTGCTAATTGACAAGAAGAGTCCGAAGGCCTCAAGCACATGACCGCTGACGTCTGGAGTAGATGGATCACTTAAAGCCTCCATATCGCTGAAAGGTATCTTGTTCAGAAACAGGTTGTTGTTGTCCCGATCAAAGGCTCCCCAACCCCCGTCTTTGTTCTGCATTCCAAGGAGCCATTTCAGTGCACGTGGCACAATCAGCAAGGGCTGAGCGAAGCCTGATGAATGGCCATTCGTCCTGAGAGAGCGGGATCAGGTGGAGTGTGAACGGACGCCCTTGAGACCATCGACATAGCCTTGCAGTGGATCTGGGCTTTCATTTGGTTTTAGCGTCACGCGCCATGTATTGCGTACACACTGGCTTACTGCCGGTGTATCGAAAGTCTCTATGACGGATCAATGATCTGTCATTCGAATTGTTTGAGAAGTGCCATAACTCACCCACATTCTATACCTTGAAGGTCCGAGCTACCTAAGCGGGGGTAAATATAGAGAAAGCAGCGCAAAGAGCCGGTTGGAAACGAGCGAGATCTGCTGAGATGAGATACGTACCTGATGGCGGCACATCCTCATCGCTGATAAAGTTGACGAGCTGCTTCTTCTTTACGGTATCTGTCGGCGAGGCGACGAAAGCGCAATGCTAGAGACGCTTCAATATAGAGTGCGTCTCTTGTATTCGAGGTGGAGTCGGCCTTGCCTTGGGTACATGATGGGTGGTTTGTCCGACAACTGGTCCCTTGCTATCGAGTTCAAGATCGAGAGGGTAGAAAGCTCCATGAGCTATCCGGCCTCTGGGATAGCCCATACCGGGACTTGGGGAGGGGGCCGTGAATATATCTGCCATAGAAGGATAGTCAGCTTAATGGACACAGAATCAATCAAAGGTCAGGGAATACGGATCATACTCAGCGTTCGCCGGTATTCATGATGTATCAATCCATTCACCTTTCTGTGAGAGATTCTTATGATACAAGTTCGTTTGATTAGCGATTGACCTCATGAGGTTTTTATTGGGCCTACCATATAAATAGGCTCCACCGTAATCTATCGGGGGTAAGAGCCTGTCATGGTTGTCATAGAATGTGTTCAGATCTGAACTGTACACAGACCGTTTGAGAAGCTCTATTGTGAGACTGTTAGATAGGACATAGTGCAGCTTCCATGGGTCAAACCGATTCGACTCCTCACCTTGGTAGAGATTTTGCGTGCTACAGTGGATGTATTGGAAGCCTAGCGGAACCAGAGTAATAAATGGCGTTAGTATAAGCTTTAACCAAGGGAGGGTGGTACTCACATATTCACGTCCTCGTATTTTAAGCCTGGAGGAAGAGTGTTATCAGTGTGAGATAGCTAGGCTTGAGCTGATGGCTGGGTACACTTACAAGTAGCTGACGAAAGAAATGATGAAAGTCAACCTTCGCAAATGATATGTGCGAGGAGAGATGCAAGAGGAACGTCAAGAAAGACGGATGGGGGCATATTTATACCTCCCAGGGCGGAGTTCCTCGTCTTTCGCTTAGTTCTGCAGCGCTCCAGTCAGGACTCAAGAGCTGCAGATTGTGAGGCTTGCTGGTTCTTTCTATCCAAGAGGGAACATAGCATTCCAGCGAGCAGTTTTCTGCCCTAAAGAAACATGTTTATTCACCACCGGTGAGCAAACATGAGCAGCAATGATAGATCGAATGACAATAGTTGGCAAGGAGCCAAGGTTCAGGAAGACTACGAGGTCTGGCGAGGCCCTCCAGCAGAGTAAAATTGCGGCTAATTGAGAGATCAGACTTTATTCACCAGCGTTTTCAGTTGAATTAAAAGCGCTGAGCAAACATGAGGCGTCCCAAGAATATGCGCAATAAAAAATTGTTGCTCTTGAGATAAAGTACGAGTCCCAGGCACTCAAATTAGGGATGACCGAATGAGGTCGTAAACTTTATTCACACGGGAATCAGTTGACTCAACGGGGATGAGCAACAGGAGCTCTATCAACAATATATGGAATGACAGATACTTGTTGAAGAGTAAAAGTTGAGGCGAGCACTAGGAAGTCCTCATTTCTATTACTGAATTGAATATCTTACCGT
This sequence comes from Talaromyces sp. PF30-5, assembly GCA_023626375.1. Taxonomy (NCBI): domain Eukaryota; kingdom Fungi; phylum Ascomycota; class Eurotiomycetes; order Eurotiales; family Trichocomaceae; genus Talaromyces; species Talaromyces sp. PF30-5. Next base: position 89 of record JAMAGU010000062.1, on the reverse strand, counting down.
TTCTCTCTTCCATTGTCAAGCCCACTTAACTAGTGGACGGAGAGAAACCTGTAACCAGGCGAAATAGTTTTGCTAGCTGCATAATCACT
>JAMAGU010000061.1:0-12134 GCA_023626375.1 Talaromyces sp. PF30-5 | reverse complement strand
AATTTTCTTTATTTATTCCTCTTATATTTTATTTAGAAAATATATAAAATAAATTATATAATTATTAATCTAAATATATTTTAGTTAAAGTATTTATTATTCTCTTTATATCTAAATATAAAATTAATTATCTATTAAATTAAAGGAATATTAATGAGTTTTTAATTAATTTTAATATTATTTATTTTTAATTAATCTCTACTTTTCTTTATATTCTTATAAGATAGATCTATAATTTAATATACTAAAAAATAGATCTTTTATATAGAAATTCTAATCTAGACTCATAAATAATATTAAGATTAATATAGACTATACAATATAATCTCTTAAGCTCTTAACTTAATAATTATATAGTCTTCCTATTGAAAATCCTAATATTATTTAGGGACTAATCTTATATATTACTATAAATATTATTATTCTAGAATATAGTTATATAATATTAATTATTATAGCTTTAATTATATTACTACTAAACTATCTTAAAAAAGTCTTCTAGCCTATTCTAATTAAATAAATAAAAAGTATCTTTTTAATAGTTTAGAATAAATCTTTAGAAAAGAAAAGATAATATTATACTAAATATTCTAAATATACTATGAAAGAATATCTAAATATATCTTTATATCTTATAAAAATATAGTAGTCTTTTAGTCTAGTTAGAGATAGTAAGATCTTATAAAGTATAATAGGTATATATTACTATATAGGGGAAATAACTAGCTAATATATATATACTAGATAAACTATAGACTAAGATATTCTAGTAGGATACCTTAAGATTAGAGAATATTATATAAGATAGGACTTTCTATAATAAGATCTATAATAATAATAATAATAATTAAAAATAATTATTATATATAGATAATAATAGAAGAAATATTATATTCTCCCCTACTTAAGTAAAATTATTCCTAGTCTCTATAAAAATAGATCTATTCTAATATTAAGTCATAGTATTTAGTAATATCTTTTAAGCTATTATAATAAGAGATTTAAATATATATATATTGAAACGGGGTATACTCTTTGGCAATATAGTCTAGCTATACAGGTTGATATGGAGAAGAAAACCATCTACAACCAATATATATAATATATTTTACAGTCGGGGATAGCTAGATAAGCTTATATAAACGCGAAAAGAGTATATTATTATACTATATATCTCTCTATAAAGTATAGTAATCTAGACTTAGACTTTAAGTCCCTATTTTACTACTAAATTTAGTAGAATATATAGAGGATAATCTTCCCTACTATATACTACCCCCCCCTAAAAATCGACTATCTCTTAATTAATAATAATATAAAAGACTAAATATAGTAGTAGTAAAGGGAATCCTCTATAAATAGATAGAAAAAAAAAAGAAGAAAAATATAGTACTAATATAATCCTATATATAGACTCTAACTAAAAAATACTTCTAATAATAAATATTAGGAATTCTATTCTTCCCTAAGATCCTTTTAATATAATAGATAGGATTCTAGTATTAGATATCCCTTATATAGTAGTTTAAAGAAGGAGTATTTATTATATATAGATTTTTTAATAGAAACTGTAAGATAGAAAGTCTTAATAAATCTTATAACTATATTTTTCCTCTATTCTAATATCTATTAATAGATATCTTTAAGATTTCTACTAAAGAAGATATCTAATTTTACTATTATATACTATTCTATCTACTTAATCTATCCTAATAAAATATCTAAGATAGTACTAAGACTAGTAAATTAAATAATATTTAGAAAAAAGTATTTCTAGATAGTAAAAATATAGTAGATATTATCTAATAATATCTAAGAAGCTAAGCCTATATCCTAATAAATATCTAAAATATTTTCCTATTTTCTAGCTTTAGTAGTTTCTAAAGCTTTATAGTTATTCTAGATTCTTCTAAACTATAGTATTATAATTTATCTTAATTTAGTAGTCTTACTAATTAAGCTATAAAATAGTAGAACTATTATAAACTAAATATCCCTAATTATATATATAGATCTTATAAAAGTAATACTAAATTTTTTATTATAAAAGTCTAGCTATATCTATAGGATAATTAAAATTATATATCTAGAGATCTATTTTTTAGAAGATTTAGAGATTTTTATCTACTATTTCTTAAAAAGCTTATATTTATATATTTTTAATAGAATAACTAAGTAGTTTTTCTTATCTTTATCTATAAGTAAGATTAAGTCTTAAATAATATTCTTACTATAGCTAGTTAGAAGATAATTACTAATATTTAAATTAATATAGATAAATTTAATATCTTTACTAGAATATATATTTTTAGTATAGTATAGGAAAAAGATAAGTTTCTATATATAATTAGACTATAAGATAATATAGCTAGTATAGTAGCCGATATTTTAATAGACTAGCTATTAGATTAGTAACTAAAATAAATTATAATTCTAGTCTATCTATACTCTTAAAATTACTAATATATAGTAATAATTATATATATTAAATTTAATATATAATAGTTATAGTAAGGATACTATTAGAATATCTAAAAGAGTTAAAAGGCTATTAACTTTTTTAATTTTAGAAATATTATTTTCTAGTTAATTAAAAAGTCTAGATAAAATAATATTCCTAGTATCTTTAAACTTAATATTACTCTTCTTAAAATTAAAAGAATAACTACTATAAATTTATATATAAATATCTTCTAGACTAAAATCTTCTTTATTAAAATTAGTAATTTTTAATATCTATTCCTTATATTTAAATTAGAATAATAAATATATTACTATTTCTAATAGAATCTTTAGTAGAAACTAGTCTTTCTTAGTCTTTATAAAAGAAGTCTAATCTTCTAACTATTATATTATATAGTTAAGTCTAATAAGAAGATCTAAATATAGAAATTAGTAGATATATAGACTAAAATAGTAACTAAGATATTAAATATAGACTATATATAAGTTTTCTATTAAAAAATAAGAAAGTTAATATAAAATCTTTCTAAATATTATCTATCTTATAATATTATTAGACTCTTACTTAGAAATTACTAATAGTATTATTTTAGAGAGCTTATACTTATAGATTATTATAGATTTTAGAATTCTTAAATTTCTTATAGCTCTTTTAAATTATCTCTTAGAAATATTTATATCTCTATATCTCTAGTAATACTTTTTCTAAATAGTAAACTCTAATAGTATCTTAGATATTAGAGATCTACTAAATTTAATAGATTTTATAGAATCTCTAGACTAAACTATTAGTTCTAGTATTAAGAAAGTAGACTATTTATCTCTATCTCTACTCTCTATATTAGTTCTTAAATTTTTATTATCCTTAAATTTAATATTTTTAAAACCTATAGTAATACTAGGAATATCCTTCTTAGAGCTTATAATAAAAAAGCTATAGATATTAAGTTTTAGACTAAAATTATAAATCTTAGTCTTATCTAAATAAGATATTTTAGCTAATACTATAGTATATTTAAGATTATCTTAAATTAAGCTCTACTAAATCTAAACTCCTTTCCCTTTTTTCTCTAAATATAGAATAATCTTATTATTTATAACTAATCTTACTTCTATAAATAGTAATCCTTTAGTTAGTATCTTATTAATTTACTCTACTATATTTCTTATTATAATTCTAATAAAGAAAATAACCAAATTTATTTTATTTTAAATCTATATAGCTTTAGTATATATAGACTTAATATATATTAAGTTCTTAAGATATTACTTATAGATCTTCTTAGTTCTTCCCTATTTCTCTTTAAATTTATTCTTAGTCTTAAATCCTTTCTATATTCCTAAATCTAAGATATAGGAATACTATAGAGAGATAGTCTTAGTATTTATATTTCTAATAGCTATAAGATAATCTATTATCTTAACTTATATATTATACTTTCAATCTTAAGAATACTATTTTACCTCTTATTTTATTCTTTTAAAGTTACTAGCTACTAGATATTAGCTAGTACTAATCTTATTATTAAGAGCTAATATAGAATCTATTATAAGAGATATCTAGAGAATTTAGATAAGTAAATATATTCTTAGGAGAGGATATATATTAATAATATATACTAATAAAGCTATAATTACCCTCCTCTTTTCTATAGAAATTATCTAATTATATAATAAAAATTAAAGAAAATCCGAAATTTTTAAGTAAATAAGAGAAATAAAGAAAATTTAAAAGGAATTAAAAGAAATTAAAGAGAAATAAAAGATTTAGAGATAAATTATCCTATCCTACCTAAAAAAAAATCTTATCTATAAATAGCTTTAAAAAAAAATATTAAAGATAAAAGGAAAAATTATAAAGAATATAAAATTTCTATTCTATAGGAAGCAAAATCTTATAAATTAGTTCCTTATTTCTAGTAATATCTTTACGAAAATAGAATCTTTTTAGATATTTACTATTAATTAAGTCTATAAATAAGCTATCTAGATATTTTTAGAAGTATACTAATATTTAATTAAGCTCTTTAAATATATAGAAACTATTATCCTTAATAAATCTAATTCTATATAGTCTAAGCTATTAATATTTTAGTTTCTAGATTATAGTATAAGAAATATCTTTAATAATATTATATACTAGTATAGTATCCCTAATACTTAAAGACTTTTTTTATATATAATAAGATTTATTAAAGAAATTAATATTCTATTATCTTAGCTATTTTAGTCTAAAAATAGCTTCTTCTATATTAGAATCTTACTATAGAAACTATCTTATCTATATAGTAATTAGCTTCTTTTATATTATTATAGTATTCTATAGTAAAGTACTCTATATAAGAATCTCTAGTTTAATAGATAGAATTATATTAAATCCTATTAAGAAATAATATAGTAATATTCCTATAGAAGTATTTATAGTTACTTAATTAGCTAGTAAGATTATATAAAATCTTTCTCTCTAGGATAGTATAGGAACTCCTTTTAGATAGTATCCTTCTTTTATTTATATATTAGTATATCTAATTTAATTAGACTATAAGATATTCTAGATAGAATAGTTATAAATTATTTTTAATAAGATATCTTTTAATATTCTTATAGCTCTTTTAATAGGACTATTTAAACCAGGATTATAGATAGAAATATCTATTTTCTTAATATCTTTATTTATTAAGAACTATTAGAATTCCTTATAAAACTTAGAACTAGAATTTATAATAAATTATATAAACTAACTATATTGATAGAAAACTTCCTTTTAAATAAACTTATATATTATTTTATAGTATTTATCTTTAAGAATTCTAGTCTTAATCTATTTAGATAGATCTTTATATACTTAAATAATAAGATACTTCCCTTCCTTATTAGATATATATATAAAATTAATAAATACTATCTCCTAGATTCTCTTAAGATAATTTAGATAAGATAGCTTTATTTACTAAATAGGATCTTAATATTAATATTCTAGATATATTCGAATAAAGTCCTTAATATATATATATATCCTATCCTAGTAATACTATAGCTAGATAAGATTATAGGTAGTCTTATATCCTTTATAACTAAGTTCTATATAGTAAATATTTATTATCCTCTTTTACTTCTTCTTATTATTAATAACTTATAAGAATAGGCTATTCCTCTTATTCTTTCTTCTAAAGAGATAGCTATTTTAGATAATATAGTAAAAAGCCTTAACTTTAAATATTTTAAAGTATTTAGTAGATATTCCAACTAGATAGTATAAAGATATAAAAAACTTAGTAATCTCCTCTAATTCTATTAAATATAATATATCTAGCACTTTTATCTCTTTACTATTTTCTACTAATTCTAAAATATCTATACTTACTAGATATACTAAGACTTATAGTAATAAGATTTCTATAGTAATAAGCTTATTAACTTCTTTCTTTATATCCTTAATACTAAATTCCTCTTATATAGTAGGATAATAAGAAAGCTTATTAGTAGTACTATATTTCTATCTAGATATATAGTATACTTTAAAATTAAAGAGTCGAATCTAGATAATCTAGCTAATAACTAAGATATCTAATAAATTAATAGCTAAGTAATTTAATTATATAATAAGGATTTTAGTATTAATTTCTAGAGTAAAATAGATACTATATAGCTAGTAATAAAACTTTTTTAAAGCTTTAAAAATTCCTTAATACTCCCGTTTCTCTATATTATAGTTAATCTCTATAAAAGACTAGACTCTAGACTTATAATATATAGATTTCTATATACTATCCTATATCTATATTAGTATTATTCTCTATTCTAATTTAGAGATATCTATAGTAATAATAATTTATAATAAATTAACTATATAGTCTAAAGATAAAATAGCTAAAAAGATTAAGAGAATCTATTTAATCTTATTAAAAATATCTTATTATAGCTCTTCCTAAAAAAAAATTATATTTCTCTTTAGAAGTATATAAAGAGAAGTAATAATATATATATAATTCTTAATAAGAATATAAAAGTAGATAGCTAAACTAAGAAATAAGTATAAATTATATAGATTAGTAGGAATTAGCTAATTAATAACTTTTATAACTTTTATCTTATTAAAATAATATCTATTAATATTATAAATCTATCTAAGAACTAATATTCTAGATATAGTAAATTAATTCTTTTTAATAGAAATTACTATACTAAAAAACTTAAGAAGATAAAGTATATAATTAAGATTTTATAAATATTTAAAAATATATTATCTTATTCCTAATATAGCTATAGTATTACTATATATTATCTTTAGATCTTTAATATTAAAATTATTAAGAAAAATATAAACTAATCTTCTATATATCTTCCTTAGTATAAATTAAATAATATATTAATACTATATAATAGAATTTATTATTTCTTAAAGAATAGTTATTATCTATAGTAAACTAAATAGGATTATAATAGCTATTATATCTTAATATATAGGATTAAATAGAATTTAGTTATATCTAGAATAAAGATTAACTATTAAGTAAATAGATATTCTAGAGAAATCTTTAGTAAACTTATTAACTATAGATAATATATTAGTATCCTAGATAGTAATAGAATTTATCTATATAGCTATAATTACTATCTAGTATTTTCCAGACTATTTTTTCTTTACTAGAAACTATAGATTATAATATAGTCTATAATAAGACTTTAAGATATTCTTTTTAAATTAGTTTTCTAATATCTCTAAAATAGTAATATCTAGAGACTATAATATTTAAAATCCTAGATATTACTAAGTAATATAGGGGACTATCTAAATCTTCTATATATCGAATATCTTAGATCTTACTTTTTCTATCTTATTCTAATTCTATACTAAAACTTTCTTTCTCTTTAATAGTAGCTCTTTTAGTATCTCCTTTTCCTATAACTAAAGATTAGTATTAATAATTAAATTTCTAGAAATAAGGAACTTCGAATAAATCTAAATTAATAATATTCCTAGATAGTATACCCTCTAAAGAAATACTAGATATAGAAAATCTAGATATAAATAAATTAACTTCCTAATTTTTAAATATAGAAGCGAGCTTATTATTAGAGAATAGCTTACTTATAAGTTTCCCAGGCTAAATAGAGCTAAAATAATCTTATTATTAGTCTTAGATTAAAGAATCTAGGAGATTAAAATAGTAGTCTCCTTATTCCTAAATATAAGAAATAAATATTAATAGTAATAGTCTATACTATAGATATAATATTTAATATCCCTAGATAATTTTTATAGAATATCTATTATTAATAATAATATAAACAGCCTATCTAGTAAAAGTTTAATAAGATAACTTTCTAAGATCTAAATATAAATCTTTAATATAATATTACTAATTAAAATAGATAGATTTTTAATAATTCTATAATATAGAATATTAATTTTTCCGATTAACTTTATTCTTATTTTAGACTATTCTCTAATAAATAAATTAAATCTCTTAGTAATAGAAAGAGGAATATAATTAATAGTAGCTTCTAAATTAATTATTAACTTAAATCTAATATCTCTAATAAAGATAGGTATATATAAAAGTCCTAGACTATAAATATTCTCTTTTCTTAACTTTTTATAAGAAATAGTAATAGATTTATAAGAATCCTATTAAAAAGAACTAGTAACTATATTAATTAGTAAAAGAATCGGTTTATTATATCTTATATCTTTCTTACTAATATTAATAACTAGAGATATTAATTAGTATTCTAAAGTTTCTTATAGGGATTTCTATTGAAATATCTCCTATTTAATATTAATTTCTATAATATTTATCTATAAAAACTCTTTTCTAGATAATTTATAAGATATTAATTATCTTAGCTAGAGAGAGATATATATTAATAAATTAATACTAATTTTAATCTTCTAATTATATATAAGATTATAAAGTTTTTTAATTAGATTATTATTAAGCTTTAAAGTTATATTATACTTCTTAATTCTTTATACTAGCTATCTAATAGCTATAGATTTAAATTAAATCTAAGAATCTAAGAGTTTAATTAATTTAGATATTCTTTTTTATATTATATTATCCTCTACTTTCTTAATATATAGCTATATTTCTCTATAAGTAAAATATTTATTCTTATAATTTCTTATAGATATAATCCTCTAAATTCAATACTATTTTCTTATATTTTAGCTAATTTTAATAGTATTAATATCTAATTCCTTAACTAAAAACTTAATCTCTATATTAGAATTCTTATTAATAACTAGATTTCTCTTAGAATAGATACTAAACTTAAGATAGACTATATTAGTTTATATAGAATCCTATAGATTCTAGTCTTAGTATTTATAATCTAGATTAAAAGCTAGAGAGCTAACTTTAACTAATAGTTTTAAGCTTCTATTCTTTATCTAATTCTTATATTATCTTTTAAGATTCTTAATATTTAGATTCTATATATTCTATTAGATTTTCTAACTATTAGTCTTAGGATTTAAATCTAAAGTCTAGCTATAGCTATTAGACTTATATAGCTAACTATATTAAATATATTCTTATAGATCTTAATAATTAGAGAATATATAGTTTATTCTATAATAATAGTATTTAAAACTAGTAGAATCTAAACTAGAATATTAATAGGAAGAGATATTTTAAGTATCTATATATTATTTATTTTACTACTATTCTCTTTATTATTCTTACTATTTAGCTATTTTAATCTATTACTTAAAAAGATTAATTCTTATATTCTTAAGCTATTTAGTAAGAATAATAATAGATTCTCTAGATAGATCTTTTAGTTAGATTTCCTATCTAACTAACTTTTTAGTAGAATATCTTAAATTAGTAAATAAATATTTTTCTAAAATAGATAGAATTAGAGTAACTATCGGTAAATCTAAAGTTTAGTAGACTAATTTATACTTCTTTTAATTATTAAGCTCTCTAAGAATATAATAAGATATCTAATTAAGTTTAAGAGGATATAAATAGTCTAGATAATTAAAGTTAATCTATTCTTTCTTAATAATAGAATAATAGATATCTATAGATAAGCTATATAAAAAGGACTTATATCTCTATATCTTAGTAGTTATTTCTTAATTTAATAGAATATTAGAAATATATATAAACTTAATTATATATATATAGACTTATAAAATAGTATCTCTTTACTAGTAAACTAGCTTATCTAGAATAGTTTATATATATTTCTAATACTTAGAGTCCTAGTCCTTAAAGTATCTATAGAATTCTATCCTTAGACTATACTAATCTCCCTTTTTCTACTAGAAAAGACTTTTAATCTAGATATAAAAGGAAGGAATAAAATAGTTAGGAAACTTTCTATAGAGATCCTTACTATCTATTAAATTCCTTCTCTAATATATATTCTTAAAATAATTAATAGTATTAGTTATATTAATATTATCGATATAGGATATTTAAGGGCTTCTAGGATTAGATAGAGGATATAGATATATTATAGGGAATAGTATTAAATAAGATAGATATAGATAAGTAGATATAGTAGATAGAGGACTATTAGAAGAAATAGTTAGAGAATTTACTAGATTTATAGATAGATTTTTAGTTAAATTATCTCCTAAAGTCTCCTAGACTATAGCTAAAGATATTTACTCTTTACTATAGAAAGAGATATCTAAGAATATTTTAGAGACTAGAGACTCTTAATAGATAGTAAAAAATAGAGATATATATTAATCTTTAGATATCTTTTTAATTAATTTAATTAAAGATAGAGTAGAAGAAGATAAGAAAATAGAAATAGAATTATAATTAAAGATAGAATTAATAATAGAATCTTTATTAGAAGAAATAGAAGATATAGAATAAAATAAAATAGATAAAGATAAAGTAAAATTAACTAAATCTTTAGATATTATTATAGCTAAAGGATAGGAGTTTAAAGTAAATTATAATAATAGAAATTATAGTAGAGTCTTCTTTAGAAGCTATTTTAGAGAGAAAAATAGATATATATATATTTTAGACTAAAGGCTTTTAGCTAAAATTATAATCTTCTCTAGAGAAAATTAGAATAGATTATATAATAGCTTAACTTCTTAGAAATAATTAGCTAGTAGATTATATAAAAGTAAAATATAAGATTAGTTAAAAGAGATAATACTATTTAATTTAGCTAAAGAATTAATATATCTTATTTTATAAATAAGAATATAGTAGTAGTATTATTAATTATAAGCTAAGTATAGATAACTAAATATAGATACTATTAGAATTAAATTAATCTTACTATTTTATTAATAAACTAAAGCTAAAAATCTTTTTATTTATATATAAATAGCTTTATCTAGCTTCTCCTCTATTAGCTATCTAAAAAATAAAATCCTCCTATATTAGTTACTAATGAAATAGGGTATACTCTTTAGTAGTATAGTTTAGCTATATAGGTTGATATAGAGAAGAAAACTATCTATAACTAATATATATAATATATTTTATAGTTGGGGATGGCTAGGTAAGCTTATATAAATACGAAAAGAGTATATTGTTATACTATATATCTCTCTATAAAGTATAGTAATCTAGACTTAGGCTTTAAGTCCCTATTTCACCACCAAATTCGGTAGAATATATAGAGGATGACCTTCCCTACTATAATATATAATCTTACTATATAATAGAATTATTAGTCTTTTATACTAATTTAGTTATAATTATAAATAAATATACTATTTTTAATATATATTAGACTAATATCTATCCCTAAATAACTTTATATTTTAATATATTCTAATATCTATCTAATGAGATTTAGGATTTATTTAATAAGATCTAAAACTTTCTTCTCTAGTGGTATATAATAATATTCATAGATAATAAGAATCTATTTATTCTTAATATTAAATTATTTATTAATAATATAATATTTTATTATAGATAATTAGCATTTATTGATATAAAATTTATTTAAAAATATTGCTTTCTATTTATAATAATAAAAAATAATAGTAAAAATATCTAAAATAGTAAGAATTTATTTATAATAATAAATTTTTATAGTATAAATATCTAGAATAGAAACAATTCTTATTTAAGACTATTAGATATTTATTTATTAATTATTATAATAAATATTTATATAAAAATATTATTTCTTATAAAAATTTAAAGGAATTTCTAAATAGTTTTATAGAGATTTCTAGTTAATTCTTAGATATATAAAAATCTATTTTTTCTCTTATAATTTCTTTTTTTCTTTATTATCTTTATCATCTTTTTCTATCTTATATCTTCTTTTCTTTATTTTATATTCTTATTATAAAACTTTTTTATTATTATTTTTATAGTTTCTATTATTAATAAATCTAGATCTATATATTTCTATTAAGAATAATATTTAAGAAATATTAAAAGATATTTATTATTCTAGCTAATTCTATAGTAATTAATTTATAGAAATATTTAATCTATTTTTTATATCTAAATATCTCTATTTATAAATATTCATTTCTATATTAGATTATAATATAAATTACTCTAATTTTCTTCCTTTTTATTAATATTATTACTAATATTAAAAAGACTTTATATTTAAATTAGTATAATTCTTTTTTCTTTTTTTCTTTTTTTCTTTTTTTCTTTTTTTCTTTTTTTCTTTTTTTCTTTTTTTCTTTTTTTCTTTTTTTCTTTTTT
>JAMAGU010000060.1:1714-29299 GCA_023626375.1 Talaromyces sp. PF30-5 | reverse complement strand
TTTATTAGGTTCAATCGTTTCAGGTTTTTTTGGGAGAAAAGTAGGAGTAACAGGAGCTCATATAATAACATGTGCTTCAGTAATAACAACTACAATACTAGCTGTAATAGCTTTTTTTGAAGTAGGTTTTAATAATATACCTGTAACAATAAATATAGCAAGATGAGTAGATGTAGAATCACTATATGTATTATGAAATTTTAGATTTGATTCATTAACAGTATCAATGTTAATACCAGTATTAATAGTATCAAGTTTAGTTCATATATATTCAATAAGTTATATGAGTCATGATCCACACAATCAAAGATTTTTCAGTTATTTAAGTTTATTCACATTTATGATGATTATACTTGTAACAGGAAATAACTATTTAATTATGTTTGTAGGTTGAGAAGGAGTAGGAGTTTGTTCATATTTATTAGTAAATTTCTGATTTACTAGAATAGCAGCAAACCAAAGTTCTTTATCAGCATTATTAACAAATAGAGTAGGTGATTGTTTATTAACTGTAGGTATGTTTGCTATATTATGATCTTTTGGTAACATAGATTATAGTACAGTATTTGCATTAGCACCATATTATAATGAAAATATTATAACAATAATAGGTATTTGTTTATTAATAGGTGCTACAGCTAAAAGTTCACAAGTAGGATTACATATTTGATTACCTCAAGCTATGGAAGGTCCAACACCTGTGTCAGCTTTAATACACGCTGCAACTATGGTTACAGCTGGTGTTTATTTATTAATGAGATCATCACCATTAATAGAATATAGTGCAACTGTATTATTATTATGTTTATGATTAGGAGCTATAACTACAGTATTTAGTTCTTTAATAGGTTTATTCCAACAAGATATAAAAAAAGTTATTGCTTATTCAACTATGAGTCAATTAGGTATGATGGTTATAGCTATAGGTTTATCAAGTTATAATTTAGCTTTATTCCATTTAGTAAATCATGCTTTCTATAAAGCATTATTATTTTTAGGTGCAGGTTCTGTAATACATGCAGTAGCAGATAACCAAGATTTTAGAAAATATGGTGGTTTAAGAGAATTTTTACCTTTAACTTATTCAGTTATGTTAATAGCTTCATTAAGTTTAGTAGCTGTACCATTTATGACAGGATTCTACTCTAAAGATTTTATTTTAGAATCTTCTTATGGTCAATTCTACTTATCAGGTACTATTATTTACTTTGTAGCTACAATAGGTGCTATGTTTACTACATTATATTCAGCTAAAGTATTATATTTAACATTCTTAGGTAATCCTAATGGTCCTTTATCTAGTTATAAAATAGCTCATGAAGGTGATTTATTCTTAACTATACCATTAATTATTTTATCTATATTCTCAATATTCTTTGGTTATATTACTAAAGATATATTTATAGGTTTAGGTACAGGTTTCTTTGTTGATAATAGTTTATTTATACATCCTAGTCATGAAATAATGTTAGATACAGAATTTGCTGTACCAACATTCTTTAAATTATTACCTTTTGTATTTACTGTTTCATTAAGTATTATTTCAGTTTTATTATCAGAATTTTTACCAAAATTATTAATTAACTTTAAATATTCAAGATTTGGTTATAATATATTTAGTTTCTTTAATCAAAGATTCTATATAGAATTATTCTATAATAAATATATAGTTGAAGGTGTTTTAAAATTAGGTGGTCAAACTACTAAGAGTCTTGATAAAGGTTCTGTTGAGTTATTAGGACCTTATGGTTTAGAAAAAGGTTTAACTTCTTTAAGTACTAATTTAGGTAAATTAAGTACAGGTGTTATAACTACTTATGCTTTATATATATTAATAGGTTTAGTATTCTATACTACATTAGTATATTTTTCATATAATGATAATAATTTAATAATATTAATAATATTTGCATATTTTGTATTATTAAATAGTAATTTATCATCAAATAAATAATATTATAATAATTATAATATTATTTTTTTTTTTTATTTAAATATATCTTAAATTTGATAATGCTATTATCCTCAATATTCTGTTTATTATTATCTAATGCTTTGTCATTTAGACGTGATACAGCTATTCTGTATTCAAGAGTAGGAATAATTATATTATTTTATTGTATCTTTTTATCTTATAATAATTTATTTATAACATATTTAGATAATGGTATTGGGTTATTTGGTGGTTTATTTTATACATCTTCTATAACACAATCATTTCATATATTAATATTTGTAATAAGTTTATTAATATTGAATATGACAGGATTTTATCCTAGAAAATTAATATCAAATGATTACATGAGTTTTAATAAATTAGTATTTACAAAATTACAATTTGTTAAAAATATAGCTGTATCTAATATTATTTTAAAAAAAGGAGAACAATATACTATATTAGAATATACATTAATGTTATTATTTATAATCACAGGAAGTATTTTTTTAATATCTAGTAGTGATTTAGTATCTATTTTTTTATCTATAGAGTTACAAAGTTATGGTTTATATTTATTATGTACTATGTATAGAAATTCAGAATCTGCTACTTCAGCTGGTTTAACTTATTTTTTATTAGGTGGTTTATCATCTTGTTTTATTTTATTAGGAATTGCTTTAATTTATGCTAATTTAGGTGTAACTTACTTAGATAGTTTCTATGTAATAAATAATTTAGCTGGAATATTAAATGAACAAGTAATAACTACTTATATACCTTATAGTTTATTATTAATATCTATAGGATTTTTATTTAAAATATCAGCAGCACCATTTCATTTCTGATCTCCTGATGTTTATGATGGTATACCTACTATAGTAACTACTTTTGTAGCTATTATAGCAAAAATATCTATATTAACATTATTATTACATTTAGTTCATTATACAAATAGTATATATATTACTACACAATATACTTGAACAACTAGTTTATTAATAAGTTCATTATTATCTTTAATAATTGGTACTGTATTAGGTTTAACTCAATTTAGAATTAAAAGATTATTTGCTTATAGTACAATATCACATTTAGGTTTTATGTTATTAGCATTAACTATAAATAGTGTTGAATCTATACAATCATTTATTTTTTATTTAGTACAATATAGTTTATCTAATTTAAATGCTTTTATTTTATTAGTAGCTATAGGTTATAGTTTATATGCTTATAATGATAAAAATACTAATCATAAAAATTTAATAGATAGAAAAAATTCACCTATTCAATTAATAAGTCAACTTAAAGGATATTTCCATATTAATAGTATATTAGCTTTAAGTTTAGCTATTACATTATTTTCTTTTGCAGGTATACCTCCTTTAATGGGATTCTTTGCAAAACAGATGGTATTCTCAGCTGCTTTACAAGAAGGATTTATTTTCTTAACTCTTGTAGGTGTTTTAACTAGTGTTATAAGTGCAGTATATTATTTATTTATTGTAAAAACAATGTTCTTTGATGGTCATTCTTATACATATTTAAATAATCTTAAAGATTTAAGAATACCAGCACTTATATTAAAAAAAAATAATGTAGTTAATAAAATATATTTTGATTCTAAATTTGCTTTATCTAGTTCATTATCAATAACTATTTCTATATTAACTTTAATTATACTTTTATTTATGTTTATGCCTAATGAATGATTACATATGTCTAATTTATTAGCTATTGTATTATTTGTACCAGGTACTATGTAATAAAAATAAAAAAAAAATAGTTTATGTAATATATTTATATATATTTAATACATATCTATAAAAACTCAACTATGAGTATGGAGGTAATGGAGAACGGAGGTAATGGAGGAAAAAAAAAAATTATATAAAAAAATTATAATAATAAAATATTCTTTTATTATTATAATAAAAAACGGCGGTAGGAGGGTATTTATTAACTACTTAAATTAGTTAAAAAAATAGAAAAAAAAATTAAATAATAATATAATAAAAAATGTATATAAAAAATATACTAAAAAATTAAAAAAATATATAATATATATATATAAAAAAAAGTGTAAACAATAAAAAAAAAAATAAAAAAAAACAAATGAGAATATTAAAAAAAAATCCTTTATTAGGAATATTAAATTCATATTTAATAGATGCACCAACTCCAGCTAATATTAGCTATTTATGAAATTTTGGTTCATTATTAGGTTTATGTTTAGGAATACAAATAGTTACAGGTGTAACTTTAGCTATGCATTATACACCTAGTGTATTAGAAGCATTTAATTCAGTAGAACATATAATGAGAGATGTTAATAATGGTTGATTAATACGTTATTTACACGCTAATACAGCTTCAGCCTTTTTCTTTTTATTATATCTACACGTAGGTAGAGGTTTATACTATGGATCATACAAATCACCTAGAACATTAACATGAATAATAGGTACTGTTATAGTTATATTAATGATGGCTACAGCTTTCTTAGGATATGTATTACCATACGGTCAAATGAGTTTATGAGGTGCTACTGTTATTACTAATTTAATGAGTGCTATACCATGAATAGGTCAAGATATAGTTGAATTTATATGAGGAGGTTTCTCAGTTAATAATGCAACATTAAATAGATTCTTTGCTTTACATTTCTTATTACCTTTTGTGTTAGCAGCGTTAGTATTAATGCACTTAATAGCTTACCACGATGTAGTAGGATCAGGTAATCCTTTAGGTATATCAGCTAATTATGATAGATTACCATTTGCTCCTTACTTTATATTTAAAGATTTAATAACAATATTCTTATTCTTTATAGTATTATCAATATTTGTATTCTTTATGCCTAATGCTTTAGGAGATAGTGAAAATTATATAATGGCTAATCCAATGCAAACACCACCAGCTATTGTTCCAGAATGATACTTATTACCTTTCTATGCAATATTAAGATCTATACCTAATAAATTATTAGGAGTTATAGCTATGTTTGCAGCTATATTAGCATTATTAGTAATGCCAATAAGTGATTTATCTAAATTAAGAGGAGTACAATTCAGACCTTTAAGTAAAATAGCTTTCTTTGTATTTGTAGCTAATTTCTTAGTATTAATGCAAATAGGAGCAAAACACGTTGAAACACCATTTATAGAATTTGGTCAAATATCAACAGTATTATATTTTGCACATTTCTTTGTAATAGTACCTGTATTAAGTATAATAGAAAATAGTTTAGTTGAGTTAGCAACTAAAAAATAATAAAATATATATTATATAATATATATACATATTTGTTATAATTTTTATACTATATAGGAGTTTGAGTAGAAGGTTCTGCGTTTCGACTGCAAATCGAAATAAAGGGATTCGAGTTCCCCGAACTCCTAAAAAATAATAATAATAAATTATTATTAGTAATAAAAAAAATATAAAAATATTTCCAGCAATATAGGTTAAAGGGTTATTTATTTATTATTTTTATTAAAAAATAATAAATAACAAAATTATTAAAGTTACATATGTATTTATATAAAGATATATATATAATATATTATGGAAATATTTATTAAATATAAATATATATATAATTAAAAAAAGGAATAATTGCAAATAAAATAAATAAATTGTATATTATATATTATAATAATAGTAAAAATAAAAAATGAGAAGTCTTATTTCAGTAATAGAAGCTTTAATATTAATTGTACCAGCTTTATTATCAGTTGCTTTTGTAACAATAGCTGAGAGAAAAACTATGGCAAGTATGCAAAGAAGAGTAGGACCTAATGCAGTAGGTTATTACGGTTTATTACAAGCTTTTGCAGATGCTGCAAAATTATTATTTAAAGAATATGTAGCACCAACACAAGCTAATATAATATTATTTTTCCTTGGACCTATGATAACTTTAATATTTGCCTTATTAGGTTATTTAGTAGTTCCTTTTGGTTCAGGATTATTTGTATCTGATTATAGTTTAGGTATGTTATATATGTTAGCAGTTTCATCATTAGCTACATATGGAATTTTATTAGCTGGGTGATCAGCTAATTCTAAATATGCATTTTTAGGTTCATTAAGAAGTACAGCTCAATTAATTAGTTATGAATTGGTATTAACATCTATAATATTAATAGTAATATTATTAACAGGTAATTTAAATATTATTACTATAGTAGAATCACAAAGAGTAGTTGATTTTATATTACCTTTATTTCCTTTATTTATAATATTCTTTATAGGATCTATAGCAGAAACTAATAGACCTCCTTTTGATTTAGCTGAAGCAGAATCAGAACTTGTTAGTGGGTTTATGACAGAACATTCTGCTAGTATTTTTGTTTTCTTTTTCTTAGCAGAATATGCTAGTATAGTGTTAATATGTATATTAAATAGTATTTTATTCTTTGGAGGATATTTATTTATTTTACCTGTAGATTTAATTATAGAAATATTAAATTCTATATTTGGTATAGATAATTCTATTTTACAAAGTATATTCCTTAATGTATCATCAAGTCCTATAAATTTAGCTATAAAAACTGCTTTATTTATATTTGCATTTATTTGAGCAAGAGCTTCTTTCCCTAGAATACGTTTTGATCAATTAATGTCTGTTTGTTGAACAGTATTTTTACCTTTAATAATAGCATATGTTGTATTAATACCTTGTATTGTATATGGTTTAGATGCTTTACCTACTCAAATATTATTATAATGAATTAATATTATTATATTTAATATAGCTTTATGTCATACATAAGGTGAAATATAAAAAATATGTATTAACATATTAATTAAACAGTAAGTAAATAAAAATAAAATTATAAAAATGTCTTTAATATTATTATTAATACCTTTAATAGGAATAGGTTTCGTAACAATAGAAGCTAATTATGGTTTATCTATAATAAATGAAATAAAATTAAAATCAATAGCATTAACAACATCTATTATAAATTTAATAGTATCATTATTAATGTTTATACTTTTTGATTTTAGTAGTAAACAATACCAATTTATAGAAGAACATTATCAAATAAGTTATTTTGATATATACTTAGGAGTTGATGGTTTATCTATATATTTTGTATTATTAACAACAATAATAATGCCTATAGCAATTTTATCTAATTGAAATTCAATACAATCTAAAAATGTATTATCATTTGTAGTAATAATGTTATTATTAGAAACATTATTATTAGCAGTATTTTTAGTATTAGATATATTATTATTCTATATCTTTTTTGAAAGTATTTTACCTCCTTTATTTTTATTAATAGGATTATTTGGATCAAGTAATAAAGTAAGAGCAAGTTTTTATTTATTCTTATATACATTATTAGGTTCATTATTTATGTTATTATCTATAATAGTAATGTCTTCAATAATGGGTACTACTGATTTTGATGCTTTATCTAAAGCAAATTTTAATTATGTAACACAATTATTTTTATTTTATGGTATATTTATAGCTTTTGCTGTAAAAACACCAGTTATTTTTTTAAATACTTGATTATTAAAAGCTCACGTTGAATCACCATTATCAGGTAGTATTATATTAGCAGGTATAGTGTTAAAATTAAGTTTATATGGTATATTTAGATTAATATTACCTTTATTACCAAAAGCATCTTTAAATTATACATATATAATATATGTAATAGGTGTAATAACTATAATTTATGCAAGTTTTAGTACATTAAGAACAATAGATATAAAAGAACTTATTGCTTACTCTTCAGTATCACACGCAGCTGTTTATTTAATAGGTGCTTTTAGTAATACAATACAAGGTATTGAAGGTGCAATAGTTTTAGGTTTAGCTCACGGTTTTGTTTCACCAGGTCTATTTATTTGTGCAGGTGGTATTTTATATGATAGATCTTCAACAAGATTAATAACTTATTATAGAGGTATGGCTCAAGTTATGCCTATATTCTCAATATTATTCTTTATATTATCTTTAGGTAATAGTGGTACACCATTAACATTTAATTTCTTAGGTGAATTTATGTCATTATATGGTGCATTTGAAAGAATGCCTATATTAGGTGTATTAGCTAGTACTTCTATTGTATTATCAGCTGCTTATACAATATTTATGTATAATAGAATAGCTTTTGGTGGTTCATACTCTGTATATTTTGTAGAAAATATAGGTGATGTTACTAGAAGAGAGTTTATTATGTTATTAATATTTGTAGTATTTACAGTATTATTTGGTATATATCCAGCTCCAATATTAGATGGTTTACATTATTCAGTTTCTTCTTTAATATATAGTGTTAATTAATTATAAATATTAATCTATATAAATATATATATATATATTTATATATACTTCTTACTAGCTCAATGGTAGAGCATAATACTTCTAATATTTTGATCCGAGTTCGAATCTTGGGTAAGAATAAAAATAAAAAAAAAATTTTTATTATAACTAAGCTCTTATAGCTCAATGGTAGAGCGGGATACTGTTAATATTTTGATAGATGTTCGATTCATCTTAAGGGCTATTCATTATTAAAAAATAATGTTATAACATTACCATTACCTAAAAATCTTTTAAAAAGTCATGATATAAAATATGAAAATATCAAAAAAAAAATAATAAATACATTGATATGCCACAATTAGTTCCATTCTTTTTTGTAAATCAAGTAGTATTTACTTTTGTTATATTAACAGTGTTAATATATGCATTTACTAAATACATATTACCAAAATTCGTACGTATTTTTATTTCACGTATTTACATAAATAAATTATAATAAATAAATTTATTATAATTTAATCTCAATAAAATAAATTGAGTTTTTAAGTTAATAATTAAATATATAATAAATAAATAATAACATGAGTCAATTAGATTTTGTATTAAGTCCTTTAGACCAATTTGAAGTTAGAGATTTATTTTCTATAAATGCTAACTTATTAGGTAATTTACACCTATCATTAACAAATATTGGATTATACTTAACAATAAGTATATTTTTAATATTAACATATAGTTTATTAGCTACTAATAATAATAAAATAGTTCCAAATAACTGATCTATAAGTCAAGAAAGTATATATGCTACAGTTCATGGAATAGTAGTAAATCAAATTAATCCAAATAAAGGACAAATGTTCTTTCCATTAATGTATGTATTATTCATATTTATATTAGTAAATAATTTAATAGGTTTAGTACCATATAGTTTTGCTTCAACATCACATTTTATTTTAACATTCTCAATTAGTTTTACTATTGTTTTAGGTGCAACAATATTAGGTTTCCAAAGACATGGATTAAAATTCTTTTCATTATTTGTACCTTCAGGTTGTCCTTTAGCTTTATTACCATTATTAGTGTTAATTGAGTTTATTTCTTACTTATCAAGAAATGTTTCTTTAGGATTAAGATTAGCAGCTAATATATTAAGTGGTCACATGCTTTTAAGTATATTAAGTGGATTTACTTATAATATTATGACTAGTGGTATAATATTCTTTATATTAGGTTTAATACCTTTAGCATTTATTATAGCATTCTCAGGTTTAGAATTAGCAATTGCATTTATTCAAGCACAAGTTTTCGTAGTTTTAGCTTGTTCATATATTAAAGATGGATTAGATTTACATTAATTAACATAATATAAAATAATTAATTCTTATATATAATAATATAAATTTATACAAAAAATCTATTTACCTGTAAATAAAAAGTTTTTTTTTTTTAAGGTTATAGTGTAAAAAAAAAAATTAGATTAAAAAAAAAAATAGATATAAAAATTATAAAAAAAAAATAGATATAAAAATTATAAAAAAAAAAGGAAAGTCCAATACTAATTAAACATATACATTAAAAAAAAATTAAAAATGTTATAAAGATATAGGGATCTAAACAGAAACTAATAATTTTTTATAAAAAAAAAATTTCGAACAATAACCCTATGTTTAGTTTTCATTTAGAAATATATAATTTAAACAGAAACTGGCTTAATTATATCTTAAAAATAATATATTAAATTAAAATAAAAAAAAAAATAAAAAAAAATAGAAAAAAAGAATACAATATAGGTATTATATATACCAAATAAAAAAATTTAAAGAGTTTGATGATGGCTCTAACTGAACACTGTCCAAGTACTTGACACATGCTAATCGAACGGCTAATTAGATAATAATAATTATTATTTAAGTAGTAGTGGTGTACAGGTGAGTAAAGATAAATTGGCTACCTTAAATTATGGGAAAAATCCCATATAAACTATATATATATTTATATATAATAAAGGTAAAATAAAAATCTGATTTAAGATGTTAATTTTTATCTCGGTGAGTAGTAGGAAAGGTAATGACTTTTCTAGCAGTAACCGTAGTCGTGACTGGAAAGTTGATCGACCACATTGGGTCTGAAAAAAACCCAATGCTTTTTTGTACAGCAGTGAGGAATATTGGTCAATGGCCGAAAGGCTGAACCAGTAACTTGGAAGAATGTAAATGTATTTGTATAAATACAATAGCGATTAATTCGCATAAAATTCTAAATAGATTATTTATGATGACAGAATCTATTTATAAGTCTTGACCAAACTACGTGCCAGCCGTCGCGGTAATACGTAGGAGGCTAGTGTTAGTTATCTTTATTGGGTTTAAAGGGTAAGTAGGCTGTAAAAAAAACTTTAAAAGAGTACTTTTTTACTAGAGTTATATGTGAGAAGGAAGAATAACTGGAGTAGAGATAGAATTTGTTGATACCAGGGAGACTGTTAACGGCGAAGGCAACCTTCTATGTAATAACTGACGTTGAGAGACGAAGGCTTGGGTAGCAAACAGGATTAGATACCCTAGTAGTCCAAGCAGACAATGATGAGTGTCATATATTAGATATATTTTAATGTATAAATGAAAGTGTAAGCACTCCACCTCAAGAGTACTATGGCAACATATAAACTGAAATCATTAGACCGTTTCTGAAACCAGTAGTGAAGTATGTTATTTAATTCGATGATCCGCGAAAAACCTTACCACAGCTTGTATGGCATTTATGAAAAATTGTTACAAGCGCTGCATGGCTGTCTTTAGTTAATGTCGTGAGATTTGGTTAATTCCTTTAATTAACGAAAACCCTCACTTTATTTATCTGTATAAAGTGGTTCACTACTACATTGGACTAGATAATAGGGATTAAGACAAGTCATTATGGCCTAAATGCTGTGGGCTATAGACGTGCCACATACGCCTTTACAAAGGGATGCTATATTGTGAAATGGAGCTAATCCCCAAATAAGGAAATATTATGGATTGTAGTCTGTAACTCGACTACATGAAAAAGGAATTACTAGTAATCGTGAATCACCATCGTCACGGTGAATTTATTCTCAGTTAGGTACTAACCACTCGTCAGGCGCTGAAAGAAGAAGATGCAGTAAGTTTGATTTTTTCTGTATATATTTATATATAATTAGGTATATGGTAATACAGGATAATTTTCGTATGCAAAACTTTGATTGGTGTTAAGTCGAAATAAGGTTCGTGTAATGGAAATTGCACGGGTATTATAAAATTTAAAAAAAATATTAATATAGAATAATATAGAGAGTTTTCTCTATATTTATATTCTATATATAAATCTTAAATAGGAATATTGGACTATGGTCCAACTGGTTCAAATCCAGAAAAGATTTACTATAATAAGGAAGGGTCCGTGTGTTGGTTTACGGGTTGAGCTGTAAACTCAATGGCTATAGGCCATCGAAGGTTCGATTCCTTTTCTTCCTAAATTAGTTAGACTATAAAAAATATATTAGTTAAACTAAAAAATTTCTAGAAATTATATATTAGTATATAAAAATTGATAGAATTAAAAATAAAAATACTATATATGTTTAATATATTTTTAATAAATGATTATATAACAAATGGATTTTTAATAGAATACGTTGATGTTATATATTTAGTATCAATTATGTTAGGGGCATTAACAATTTTAAGTAAAAATCCCATAGTTTCTGTTTTATATTTAATAGGTTTATTCGTAAATATAGCAGGTTTTTTAATATTAATAGGATGTAATTTTATAGGTTTAGCTTATATATTAGTGTATGTAGGTGCTGTATCTATATTATTCTTATTTATATTAATGTTAATAAATATAAGAATATCTGAATTATTAAAAGAAAATAATAATGATATACCATTAGCTATGCTTACAGCTATAATATTATATTATATATTAGTACAAGTATTACCTACAAATACAACAGATAATACAATTTTTTCACGTTTATCTAACTCATTTACAGAAGTATATAATTTAAAAATAGATAATGAAGTTGTAAAATTATTAGATTTTAAACAAATAAGTTATGCAAGTAGTAAAGGATGAGATAACTCATTAATAGAACCAACACATATAGCTAGTATAGGAAATGTAATGTATACTAGTTATTCTATGTGATTAATAATAAGTTCAATAATATTATTATTAGGTATGGTAGGAGCTATTGTGATAACAATAAAACAAAAATAAAATAAAATAAAATAAAATAAAAGAAAGATAAAATAAACAAATATACTAAAATAAAATTAAAGTATGATCTATAGATCAAAAAGTAATTTTCAAAATCACCCGTTTCATTTAGTTTCACCGTCACCATGACCATTATTTACTAGTATTTCTTTACTTATATTAACAACATCAACAGTATTATTTATGCACGGATTCCAAGGATTCGGATACTTAGTACCAGTAGCAGTATTTAATGTAATGTATGTTATGGCATTATGATTTAGAGATGTAATATCAGAAGGAACATATTTAGGAAATCATACAAATGCAGTACAAAAAGGATTAAATTTAGGAGTAGGATTATTTATTATATCTGAAGTTTTCTTTTTCTTAGCTATATTCTGAGCATTTTTCCATAGTGCTATATCACCTAGTGTAGAATTAGGTGCACAATGACCTCCATTAGGTATACAAGCTGTAAATCCTTTTGAATTACCATTATTAAATACAATAATATTATTATCATCAGGTGTAACTATAACATATGCACACCATTCATTAATACAAGGTAATAGAAAAGGAGCATTATATGGAACAATAGTAACAATAGTATTAGCAGTAATATTTACTTTCTTCCAAGGAGTTGAATATTCAGTATCATCATTCACTATTTCTGATAGTGTTTATGGATCATGTTTCTACTTTGGAACAGGTTTCCACGGTTTACACGTTATTATAGGAACAGCATTTTTAGCTGTAGGATTATGACGTTTAGCAGCATATCATTTAACAGATCATCACCACTTAGGTTATGAATCAGGTATATTATACTGACATTTTGTTGACGTAGTATGATTATTTTTATATATATCAGTATATTACTGAGGTTATTAAAAATAATAATAATAAATATATATATATATTTATATATTCAAAAAATATATATATATAATATAATATTATAATAAAAAAAAATAGATTTAATTTTTTATTAAAAGAGACCTTAGTTTAATGGTAAAACATGTGACTTTTAATCATTATCTTATGGGTTCGAATCCCATAGGTCTTACGGGCTTTAAAATCTGAAGGGGTTTAATGACTTTAAAGTCCTATGTACCATAAATATATATATATAATATATAATATAGGTAAAAAAAAATTTCATAGTAATAAAATGGAATAATATGAGATGACTATAAGTTAATGGTAGACTGCTTATTTACCATATAAGATGTGCTGATTCGAATTCAGCTAGTCATATTATGGCTATAAGTTAATGGTAGACTATTTACCTTCCAAGTAAAGCGTGTCGATTCGAATTCGACTAGCCGTATAAAAATATGTAGGGTTAGTAACTTAATTGGTAAAGGGTTTTCTTGTCGAGAAAAAAGATGTCGGATCGAGGCCGGCCTATCCCGTATTATAAATAATTAAAAATTAATACATATAATATATGTATATAAATAGGAAAAGTTTCCATTGGTAGGGTAAGATATTTGCTAAATATTGTGTTTTAACACATAGATGTTCGATTCATCTCTTTTCCGAAGAGCATAGTTTAATAGGCAAAACTGTAAGCTTCAACCTTATATTTCTTAGTTCAAATCTAAGTGCTCTTGCTTATATAATACTGGTTCTTTAACTTAACTGGTAAAGTGTATTCTTGATAAGGATATGTTCAGTGTTCGAGTCACTGAAGAATCAAAAAAAAAAAAGAGAGTTGGCTGAGTGGTTTAAGGCGGTTAGCTTGAGTCTAGCTAAAGATAAAACTTTCATATGTTCGAATCATATACTCTCTGATTCCTATTACGGATAAAAATTAAAATTAAATTATATAAAAAAAAACAGGTTAGTGTCCGGTGGTTGGTCGCTTCATTTGGGTTGGAGATTGTTTATGTTCGAATCATAATAACCTGAAATATATATTTAATATATTTAAATATCCTACAATATAGGTGATATGTAACCAATACATCTTGATAAATCAAGGCAAGTATAAAAAGAAAATATTATGGATGGATCGCTATATATTACAAGATGATTAAACTAGAACATAAACTAGTTATCAAAGATAAATCTTATAATTAGATAAAGTGAATTGAAATATCTTAGTAGCTTTAGTAAAAGAAATCAAACGAGATTATTATTTGGTGTATACTAAATAATAATAGCCTATTATAAATATATTTAGAGTATAAATCAAATATTTAAAGTTAATTGACAAAATTTTTGTTAAGTAGAAAAATTAAGTATTATAGTAAAATATAAGATTAAGCAATATAATAAAATATAGTATAATTAAATTTATATAGTTATAGTTATATTTGTTAATATTTTTCTATTTCTAAAAAATATTAGAAATATATTAAAAATATATAAAATATATAAAGTAAAATGGAAAAAAATCTGTTTGAATAAAGGGGAACCTTCCTCTAAGGCTAAATAAAATATATAAGCGATAGTGTAAAGTACCGTGAGGGAAAATCTGAAATAGTAGTTTTATAAGCAGCTCGAGTTAAATTTAATAAAAATAATAAGAGCGTACCTTTTGCATAATGGGTCAGCAAGTTAATTTTAGATGCAAGCATAGAATGTAAAAAAAGTTTATACTAAATTTTAGTATAAAGCCTAAAAAAGATTTATTTAGAATTAATAGTATAAATAATATCTTATAGGTCTTTTTATTAGTATATGCTTAGATAAACCAATTATGAAAAAATGAATAAGTATCT
This sequence comes from Talaromyces sp. PF30-5, assembly GCA_023626375.1. Lineage (NCBI taxonomy): Eukaryota > Fungi > Ascomycota > Eurotiomycetes > Eurotiales > Trichocomaceae > Talaromyces > Talaromyces sp. PF30-5. The sequence goes on along the minus strand of JAMAGU010000060.1, from coordinate 14,112 downwards.
AGGATTAGACCCGAAGGCTAGTGATATTACCATGGTCAGGGTTAAAAAAGCCCGAACGGGTTATCGTTGTAAAGATATCCGATGAACTGTGGTAAGTTAGTGAAAGACAAAACTGACTAGTATAGCTGGTTTTCCGCGAAACCTATGTAAGTAGGTAATTTAATTAACATCTTAGCAGGTACAGAACTGTGATCTCGGACAATACAATATGTATTTGTCAACATCGGGGGGTTGTAGTGACTTTACCGGAGAGTATTTGCACTCGGAAGGGCAAAGATGAATGTTAAATAATCGGACATAGTGCGATAAGGTTGTATGTCTAAAGGGAAACAGCCCAGAACAAGAGTTAAGGTTCCAAAATTATTGTTAAGTGAAATAAAGGATGTTTTCTTTTAAAACAATCAGGAAATAGGCTTAGAAGCGGCCATTTTTTGAAGACCTCGTAACAGAGCACTGATTAATTTGTTAGGAGAAAATACCGAAAATTTAACGGATCTAAAATAATATACCGAAACCTTGTACACATAATATGTGGGGTAGCGGAACATTGGATAAAAAGCAGAAGTAATAAAAAAATATTTCATTGAAATATTTATATTATGTATTTTAGTTAATACATTGAAATAGTTATAGTAATATAATTATGTAATAGATATGATAAAAATATCATAAATGCAAATTCCAAGAGAGAATGCTGACATGAGTAACGAAAAAGGCTAATATTGGCCTCGCCTTAAGCTTATGGCTTCTTTATTTAAATCGGTATCTAAAAATATTAATCAAAAGATAACTTTGATGAAGTATAATATAATACAAAAAAAATGCAAAACCTTTATTAAGTAATAAAGGTTCAGGAAAAAATTTTTTTTTAGATTATATGTTTTTAAACTATATGATATATTATTTATAATGGTAAAACATTAAAAATAGTATATAAACTATAATAAAAATTATAAGAATCAGTATTATACGTGGATATAAACCGTACCTAGAACCTATCTCAAGTAAGCAAGTAGAGTATACAAAGGCGTTTGAGTGAACAATCATTAAGGAACTCGGCAAATTGACTCTGTACCTTCGGAATAAGGAGGGCCATTATTATTAATTTAACATAATTAATTATGTTAATTAAATTAATAATAAGAGGAATCATAAAATAATGTTGTACGACTGTTTAATAAAAACACAGCACTCTGCAAAGATAAAAAATCAAAGTATTGAGTGTGATGTCTGCCCGATGTCGGCTGGGTAACGAATTTTCCTTGGTTATTATCTGAGGTTTTGAAGGACACCCCGATTAATGGCGGCCTTACCTATGAGGGTCCTAAGGTAGCTAAATACCTTGGCCGTTAAATGCGGTCCTGCATGAATGACTTAACGATACAACAGCTGTCTCGATGATTGTCTCAGTGAAATTGGAATAGCAGTGCAGATACTGTTTACCTCTAGATAGACGAGAAGACCCTATGCAGCTTTACTGTTACTAATTACAAGAGTGTTCATTTAGGATGATTTATAGTGTATAAGGTAGTTGTTTAACAACATTGAAACACCTTTATTCGTATCCTATTATTTTCTCTTGATGATTGGGAGGCAGTTTATGCGGGGCACAGATCCCACAAAAAGTACCTGGGTATATCCAAAGTTCATATTGTAAATTTGTATATTTATATACAATTATTTTAATTTGTAATAATTATAATTATAATTATACAGTTATTATTCGATTAAATTCAACATTTATTTTTATTTTAAGTAAGATTTTAACTATATGGTGAATAGATGTATTTAAAACTTTAATATTTAAAAGTTATTTTGTCATAATATTATGGTATTAGTCTATAATATTATGATATTTATTTATACTTTAAAAGTTTAATGGCTAAATCTTGCTTTACTGTTTGACCTACGAGTCTATCAGTCGCGTAAGCGGGGCATATGATCACAAGATGCATTAAGGAAAGGTCTTGGATTATAGAAAAAGTTACGCTAGGGATTTATAACTGTGAGTCCTCCAATATTTAAAAATATTGGTAATATATTGGGTAAATTTCAAAGACAACTTATTAAGTGTATTTGAAGCGAAACTTATTTTAAGCATATATTTATCAAAATGATAATTTAAAATAAGGACGTTCAACGACTAAAAGGTGAGTTATTGCTAACAATAATCCTTTTTTTAATGCCCAACATCTTTATTAATTATTTAAGGATAATAATTATCCTTTTATTTGTATAAAAATTATTATTAATTTAATAGTAATGGGTTAGACTTGGTTAACCAAGCTTATATATTATATAATTAATTTATATTAGTTGTATTAATATAGAAATAAAATAGTATAAATGTTAAATATTATAAAATCAAAATTAAATAGTACATATAAAAAAAAATCATTAGATAATAATAATGTAACTATTTATAATAAAGACATAATACCTGCAGTAAGAAATTGAAAAAGTAGTGTATATACTTATAATAAAAATGCTATAAGTTTAATACCTATTAAAAGTAAATTTGTTATGAAATTAATTAAAAGTTATTTTAATTCATATCATTTAGAATTAGAATCTTTATTAAGAAGAGCAAAATTACGTCGTAAATATAGAAAAATATCAACTAATAAAATATTTATTAGTGATGGTGAATTTAAACATACTAATGATAAAGTAAACATAACATTATATGTATATAATAAACAAAAACTTAATTATTTATTAAAACTTAAAACAAGATATACAAATTTGTTTGTAAAAACTAGATTTACAAGAAAATTAAATTTAATTAAAGATGTAGGTTTAGATATATTAAAACAACAAAAAGAACAAAGTAATGTATTAACTAATGTATTACCTAATTATAATTGAGCAGAAAATATAGTACAAAATACTTATTATGAAAGATTTTTAAAAAAAAGTTTAAAAAGATTAAAATATTATATGTATTATAAACAAATATTATATATTAATAAAGCTAAGTTTGAAAATTCATATTTACAAGGTTTAATAAGTTTAATTAAAAAAATTTTTAATAAAAATGTAGAGTTTAATATAATAAATTTAAAATATTTTTATTTTAATAGTGATATATATACTCAACCATTAGAATTAAAATTAAAGAAAAAAAGAAATGTATTAAGATACCTTAAAGTTTTAATAAGAAAAGCAAAACTAAAAAAAATTAAATTAGTAGAAAATTCAAAAAAATTCTTTACAATTAATAGTTTTGATACTGATGATTCAGTAAATGAATTAATGCAGCAAGATAAAACAAATTCAAAATATCTGAAAAAAATTATATTAAATAGTTTAAAATATAAAAGAGTATCAGGTGTAAGATTAGAAGCTGCTGGTAGATTAACTAAACGTTTTTCTGCTTCAAGATCTCAACGTAAAACTAAATATAAAGGAAATTTAGAAAATGCTTATTCTTCTATTAAAGGTTACCCAACACCAGTTTTAAGAGGTAATTATAAAGCTAATTTACAACGTACAGTAATTAATTCTACATCACGTGTAGGAGCTTTTGGTGTTACAGGTTGAATAAGTGGTACTTAATAAATATTATTTTTATTCTTAATAACTATATCCCTCCCTAATATAATTAATAAAGATGATGAAATAGTCTGAACCGTTTTGAAAAAAATGGAAATAAAAGTATAATAAAAACGCTTTTATATACTTTTATGATAACATAAATTGAACAGGCTAATTTGCGCAAGAGAGTACAAATTGAGTGCGCGGTTTGGCACCTCGATGTCGGCTTAGCTCATCCTCATGCATGTAGAAATCATGAAGGGTTCGACTGTTCGTCGATTAAAGAGCTACATGAGCTGGGTTTAATACGTCGTGAGACAGTATGGTTTCTATCTTCTAGAGGAACTTTAAGTAGAGTAAAGAGAGCCCCTTCGTACGAAAGGAGTTGGGTATATTGATCTATGGTTTACCTGTTGTTTATAGTATAATTATATATTATTAATAATATATATATATCGAATACTTATACTAAAGTATATTGATCCTATAGGCATGGCAGGAAAGCTACATCAGTTTAAGATAAGTGTTGAAAGCATCTAAACGCGAAGCAAACTTTATAATACTTGTAATAAAAAACGTAGTAGAACACTACGAGTATAATTAATATTAATATTAATTAATAGGCTTTGGTTGTAATAATGAAGACATTTTTAGATACAAAGTACTAATTCATTTTTAAATATTTATAATAATAATTAAATAATAAAATACTAACTATTTTTTCATATCATTAAAAAAGATATATCTATATCTTATATTAAATATAAAAAAGCCTTTTTAGCATAAAAGTAATGCAACCGTTTTGTAATCGGTAGAAGTGAGTGCGATACTTGCATTAGGCTAAAAAAAATAAATATAAAAAATATTTATTTTTAAAGACCCAATGGTCAAGTCTGGTTAAGACATAACATTTTCACTGTTAGTGCGGGAGTTCAAATCTCCCTTGGGTTGAAAGAGATTAGCTCAGTTGGTAGAGCTGTCGCTTTACACGCGAAAGGTCAGGTGTTCAAATCACCTATCTCTTATATGCGAATTAATGTAATAGTAACATCTATGGCTCATGTCCATAAAATTTAGGTGCAAATCCTAAGTTCGCAACCAAAGACTATAGCTTAATAGGTAAAGCGAACCACTCATGATGGTTTGAGTAAATGTTCAAGTCATTTTAGTCTTATATAATCCGAGTGCTGGAATTGGTAGACAGTCTTAATTTAAGCTTAAGTGGCGCAAGCCGTAAACGTTCGAATCGTTTTTCGGGTATATTAGGGGTTATAGTTTAACTGGTAAAACGACGATTTTGCATATCGTTATTTCAGGATCGAGTCCTGATAACTCCAAAAATACTATAATTTAGTATTGTATATTTATTTTTAGCTTGAGAAGCTCAATTGGTTGAGCGAATCACTGAAGCTGATTAGGTTGTAAGTTCGAATCTTATCTCTAGCAAAATATATAAAAAATATAATTTTTTTTTTTTGATTATTTCCTGCAATATAGAGAACATTTATATATATAGCATGGATATGCTGAAATTGGTAACCAGGTTCCGCTTAGGACGGAATAGTTTTATTACTTTACAAGTTCAAGTCTTGTTATCCATATATTATGTTGTCGACTAATCGGTAAGTCATAAATTTTTGGTATTTACTATTGGGTGTTCGAGTCGCCCCAACATAAATTATAATAATATAATATTATTATAAATAATTATAATATAAATATAGCCAAGATAGTTTAATGGGTAGAACAATAATTTCATGAATTAAGAATGAGAATTCGAGTTTCTCTCTTGGCTATTTTTTTTGTATAAAAAATATAAAGAATAAAATAAAAATTATAAAACTGTTTTTTTTTAATGAGTAATAAAAAATACTAGTATTAAGTGGTAATTTAAATTACATTAAATATAAAGTAAATAAACTATGAAAATAGTAGTATATTTATCTGTAACATATTTTATTATTATAATTTACGTATTTTTATATACATTATTATTTAATATTAGGTAATGTAAAATATATACATGTAGTTATATAGCTTATTATATAAGGTCTTATTTTCCTCTTATATTTTTTTTTAGTATTAGTTCAAGTCAATTATTAAAATAATAAAAAAAAATGTTAAATTACAACTGAACGTTATTTATTTTTTTTATATAATATATACAATATATATATATATATTGTATATATTTGACGTCATTTTTTTTAATACAAAAAATAAATTATTTATAGGATTTATATTTTAATTATAAATTCTATATAATAGGTCGGTATAGTTCAAAGGTAGAACAGCTGTATGTGGAATAGTATATCCTAGTTCGAGTCTAGGTACCCTCCCAAGATATCAAAGGATTATGTAGATATATATCTATATGTATTTTGTTTTCTATAAACAAAAAAAATAAAAAAAAAGTTTTAAATAAAAGTAAACTTTAAAAATAAAACAAATTCTTAAGTTATAATAAATTAAATAATATTCAAATATGATAAAAAATAAAATTTTTTATTATTTAAATTGTAAATATATTTATTTACAACTATTAAATGAAATAATTTTATTATGTTTATATATGAAAAAAATAGTATAAAATACATAAATATATATATTTTTATAAAAATATATAATATGATAAATTTTACTATTTATAAATATGTTATATATTGTAAGTAATATAATGCAAATAATTAAAATAATAAAATATATATTATATAATAATATATCACTAAAAGTTATATGGTTAAAGTTATATTAATGAAGTTAAAAATTAAACATCATCCTTGTCCATAGGCTACAACGAAGATGTACATAGGCACTATTCTACTTTACCTAATAAATTAGATAGTCAATTAGACTCAAATTCAATATTAACATTTAAACAACCTAGTGAATGACAAGAAAGATGATTTTTATCTTCTAATGCAAAAGATATAGGAACATTATATTTAATGTTTTCATTATTTTCAGGATTAATAGGTACAGCATTTTCTGTATTAATTAGATTAGAATTATCAGGACCAGGAGTACAATATATATCAGATAATCAATTATATAATAGTATAATAACAGCTCATGCTATATTAATGATATTCTTCATGGTAATGCCAGCATTAATAGGTGGTTTTGGTAATTTCTTATTACCATTATTAGTAGGAGGTCCAGATATGGCATTTCCTAGATTAAATAATATAAGTTTCTGATTATTAGTACCAAGTTTATTTTTATTTATATTCTCAGCAATAATAGAAAATGGAGCAGGTACAGGTTGAACATTATATCCACCATTATCAGGAATACAATCTCATAGTGGACCAAGTGTAGATTTAGCTATATTTGGTTTACACTTAAGTGGTATAAGTAGTATGTTAGGAGCTATGAATTTCATAACAACTATATTAAATATGAGAAGTCCAGGTATACGTTTACATAAATTAGCGTTATTCGGTTGAGCTGTAATAATAACAGCTGTATTATTATTATTATCATTACCTGTATTAGCAGGTGGTATAACTATGATATTAACAGATAGAAATTTTAACACATCATTCTTCGAAGTAGCTGGTGGAGGAGATCCTATATTATTCCAACATTTATTCTGATTCTTTGGACATCCAGAAGTTTATATATTAATTATACCAGGATTTGGTATAATTAGTACTGTAATATCAGCAGCATCAGGTAAAAATGTATTTGGATATTTAGGTATGGTTTATGCAATGTTATCTATTGGAGTATTAGGATTTATAGTTTGAAGTCATCACATGTATACAGTAGGTTTAGATGTAGATACAAGAGCATACTTTACAGCAGCTACTTTAATAATTGCAGTACCTACAGGTATTAAAATATTTAGTTGATTAGCTACATGTTATGGTGGATCTTTACATTTAACACCTCCAATGTTATTTGCATTAGGTTTTGTAGTATTATTTACTATAGGTGGTTTAAGTGGAGTTGTTTTAGCTAATGCTTCATTAGATGTAGCTTTCCATGATACATATTATGTTGTTGCTCATTTCCACTATGTTTTATCTATGGGTGCAGTATTTGCTTTATTTAGTGGTTGATACTTCTGAATACCAAAAATATCAGGATTATCTTATGACCAATTTGCAGCTAAAGTTCACTTCTGAATTTTATTTGTAGGTGTAAATTTAACATTCTTCCCTCAACATTTCTTAGGTTTACAAGGTATGCCTAGAAGAATTAGTGATTACCCTGATGCTTTCTATGGTTGAAATTTAATTAGTAGTGTAGGTTCTATTGTTAGTGTTGTAGCTACATGATATTTCTTAACTATTATATATAAACAATTAACAGAAGGTAAAGCTGTTTCAAGATATCCTTGATTAACTCCACAATTATTTAGTGATACATTCCAAGTATATTTCACTAGAAATAATACTTCATTAGAGTGATGTTTAACTAGTCCTCCAAAACCACACGCTTTTGCAAGTTTACCATTACAATCTTAATATATAAATATATAATATATATATATATATTCATGGTAAGATATTATATAAATATCTTATTTATATAATTATATATTTATTATATATAATACATATATTATTAAGTAAACTAATTAATAATATAAATAACATATTACAATAATGTTACAAGCAGCAAAAATAATAGGTACAGGGATGGCCACAACAGGATTAATAGGAGCAGGTGTAGGAATCGGTATAGTTTTCGGAGCACTAATATTAGGTGTAGCTAGAAATCCTTCATTAAGAGGACAATTATTTTCTTACGCTATATTAGGTTTTGCTTTTGCAGAAGCTACAGGTTTATTTGCTTTAATGATGGCTTTCTTATTATTATACGTAGCATAAATTTTTACTATATGTAGTAAAAATTTTTTTTATGTAATTTAAATTTTTCTTGATCTAAAGAATCCTATTTAATAAATAAATAAGTTTTAAAAATTTAAAAATTTAAACTATTTTCTTATTATACATTAATATATAAAAAAAAAATATAGTTTGTATAATAAGTAGTGTATTATATTATAATATAATATGTGTAATACATTGTAATTTTTTAATATATATTATTATTATAAAATAAATAATATTTTATATTTTTTTATAATTTAAATAATATAAATATTAATGTAAATCATATAACTAAATATGTTATTAAATAAAATTAGTAATATTAATAACTAAAAATTCCTAAAATTTTTTAATTAAATATATAAATATTATATAAATGACAACAACAACTTTTTTTTTTTTTTTAATACCAGTATTAGGTATAATATTATTATTAGTTAATTTAATATTATCACCTCATAATTCATATCATGAAAAAGATAGTGCTTTTGAATGTGGTTTTCATTCTTTCTTAGGACAAAATAGAACACAATTTAGTATATCTTTTTTTATTTTTGCTTTATTGTTTTTATTATTTGACTTAGAAATATTATTAGTGTATCCTTATGTAGTAAGTGCTTATACTAATGGTATATATGGTTTATTAATAATGTTAGTATTCTTTTTAGTATTAACTTTAGGTTTTGCTTTTGAATTAGGAAAAAATGCATTAAAAATAGAAAGTAGACAAGTTTACAATTTCGAAAATAAATCATGAAAAGGATATTCTTTAATTTATAAATAATATAAATTTATTAAAAAAAAAAAAATATTAAAAAATATTAAAAAATATTAAAAAAAATAACACAATATAGGTGTAGAATAAAATGTGTAATAACTATAAAATAAATTAAATATATAGTAACTCTAAATAAATAAGATTATAGTAATAATGTATTATTATAAAAATATACAATAAAAAAAAAAATTGTATGTTATAATATAATAATATTTGAATTTAAAAAGTTAAATAAAAATGAAAAGATTATAAATAATTCAAATGTGAATATATTATTAAATATATTAAATATACAAATGGATGCACCAGCGCCTTGAGGATTATTTTTCCAAGATAGTGCATCACCTCAAATGGAAGGGATTGAAGAATTACATAATAATATTATGTTTTATTTAGCTATAATTATGTTTACTGTAACATGAATGATAATAAATATAATAAGAAATTTTTTAGCTAATAGATCACCAATAGCTCATAAATATATGAATCATGGTACTTTAATAGAATTAATATGAACAATATCACCAGCATTCATATTAATATTAATAGCATTTCCATCATTTAAATTATTATATTTAATGGATGAAGTTATGGACCCATCATTAGTTGTATATGCAGAAGGTCATCAATGATACTGAAGTTACCAATACCCAGATTTTACTAATGAAGATGATGAATTTATAGAGTTTGATTCATATATAGTACCAGAAAGTGATTTAGAAGAAGGACAATTTAGAATGTTAGAAGTAGATAATAGAGTAATTATACCTGAATTAACACACACTAGATTTGTTATTTCAGCTGCAGATGTTATACATTCTTATGCTTGTCCATCTTTAGGTATTAAAGCAGATGCCTATCCAGGTAGATTAAATCAAGCTTCTGTTTATGTAAATCGTCCGGGGGTTTTTTTTGGACAGTGTTCAGAGATATGTGGAATTTTACACAGTTCAATGCCAATAGCTATACAATCTGTGTCTATCCGTGATTTCTTATTATGATTAAGAGAACAAATGGATGGTTAATTACTAAAATAAAAATTATATTTGGTCGTTTATTAAAAAAATTTATTAATAAAAAAAGATTTATTAATAAATTTAATAAACTTATTACATTTTTAATAGTAAATATTAAAGATATTTTTTTATTACTAGTAAATTTTAGTATAAAATTCCTAATATTATCATTAAATACTGTAGAATGATTTATTATAGTATCTTTGAACAAAGTAAAAACATTAATGTTTATTTTATACAGTATATTTAGAAATATTTTTAATAAATATTTCTTTAAATTATTATTAACTATAACAGATTTATATATTAAATTAAAAATTTATTACTATTTAAATATACAACCTATTTTTATAAATAAAGCAGTAAGAAGTCTTTTTTTATGAGATCTTAGAAGAAGTCCATTTATTTATTTTGTTTTATGTAGAATTTGATTAGTGTTTTTTACTGTGTATTTAGCGGGTACAGATGTATATGATTATATTGGTTATTTAAATATTTTATATATTAATTATGATAATGAATTAAATTTCTATAATGATTTTATAAGTATAGATAGTACTAATATCAGTAATAATTTATTAATTAAACAAATAACTTTTCCAGGAGATTGTTATACAATAAGTGGTATGCGTTTAGATACTTTTTTTGGTGGTGGTGGACCTAGCGGACCTTCAGGTGGTAATGGTTCAGAAGCATTAGTAATAGATGAGGCTAGACAAAAATTTGATGAATATAAATTTACAATGACTAAAAGAAAAAAAATATCTATGGGTCCTAGATTTAAATTTCAAGAAAATAATTCAGGAAGAGGTAAAAGAGGAAGAGGATGACATTGAGTTTATCCTGAAACTTATCATGGGTTTAAACCTAATGTTAAAATATTTAGAGATTGTATAAGAATTTATAGAGAAAATTCATTTAAATATGCTTATCATACTATGTATGCTAGTGAAGATATGTTTTGTCATATAACAAATCCAGATGCTACAGATTTATATATATTTGATAAACCAACAGTAATAAAACATATTAAATTTTGTAGAACAAATATACATATGAATTATAGTCTATCACCTCCAGTTGATTTTGTAAAAAGATATAAAGACCATTTTGAACCATTTAGAAAAAGAAAAATTAATGTTTTATTTGATGAAAAAAAAGGTATATATGATACTAGTTTTAAAAGAAAAAGAATTGCAATTAATGATATATTAAATTCAGATAAGGAAGATAATAATTCAAGTGCAAAAATTGCAATTAATGATATATTAAATACTGATAAAGAAAATAATAATTTAAATACTACAAGAATTGCAATTAATGATGTATTAAATACTGATAAAGAAGATAGTAATTTAAATACTACAAAAATTGCAATTAATGATATATTAAATACTGATAAAGAAGATAATAATTTAAATAAAAAAAATATGTCTATTAACAACATATTAAATTAAATAATATATATATATATATATAATAAAGTTATATATAGCTATATTATATAAAATATCTTTGTTTCCGATAAGGATATTTTATATAAATAAAAATGTGTTTATGTAGGCGTGTTAATTTAATGGTAGAATGTCGTGCTACGAACACGTAAATATAAGTTCAACTCTTATACATGCTTATGCAAATGTATATTTATATATAAACAATATATATAAATATAAGATAATTTTCTATTAAATTAATAGGAAAATGTTAGATAATAACATACATATATTATATTAGTAAAAGTTTTTATATAGAAATAAAAAAAAAAATATGTCAGATCAAGATATTGAAAATTTAATTAATTGTTTATTAGCTTCAACTCCAGAAGAAGAAGCTATTTGTTGACATTGAGTAATGTTATATTTATATTCTTAAAAAGAAAATAGTTTATATAATATATTTATATATATTTAATACATATCTATAAAAACTCAATTATGAGTATGGAGGTAATGGAGAACGGAGGTAATGGAGGAATAAAAAATTATATAAAAAAAATTATAATAATAAAATATTCTTTTATTATTATAATAAAAAATGGCGGTAGGAGGGTATTTATTAACTACTTAAATTAGTTAAAAAAAATAGAAAAAAAAAATTAAATAATAAAAAATGTATATAAAAATATACTAAAAAATATAAATAAAAAATAACACAATATAGGTGTAGAATAAAATGTGTAATAACTATAAAATAAATTAAATATATAGTAACTCTAAATAA
>JAMAGU010000059.1:0-12896 GCA_023626375.1 Talaromyces sp. PF30-5 | reverse complement strand
ATGATTGCAATCTAATTTTGCTGAATTGGGCAGTAAGTAGGGCTGCAGACGTATAAGGATTTTGATTATTCGTATTCATAAATACCTAGATGAGGCTTCAGGATTCTGAATATTAGCTCAATCTTAATGGTGCCAACCGATTATATTAGACCAGAAGCGACGGAACTGCCGCCACGAAATATATTTCAACGATAATTCGCGAAGTAACGGGCCTCCAAAGGAGAGCAAATGTATTCGTATGAATATTAGTAAGCCAAAAATTATCATTTATTCGTATTCGTGTGCCGCCCTAGCAACTAAGTTGAACAAGACGAAAGAGCCCTTGTGGATGGATTGCTGCGGGGTGATTATTTGATTTGGTGCATAGGTGATGATAGGTCAGGGGTGGCCGTTAACTGCCTGACAGCTTGTTCGACTGGATGTACATTTTCCCTTCGCCCCTAGATCTGGGCCCAGATGCAATAGACCGACAACAACATGATACAGTAAATATTGGTATCCCCTTGGTTTAGATACAGGTCTAACCCTGGTGCATGAATAGTGCGTATCAGAGTGACAAAACAATATCATCAAAATATGGCTCCAACTCCGGCAAACCGCACCGGGGCCGCTAAACCCAAACAGGGATGCATGACGCCAACCGACACAGGGGGACGCCGCATCCGGCCTCGCAGGAATTCGCACTTGATGTACGTCCCACAGTTTATAATAGGCCTTGTCAAGCTTGAAGTCAGATAGCTCAGATTTTCAAAAATCCATTGCGCCCAGAGCAAGGTTTGGGGCAGGAGTGATAGTGCGTTCCAACACCTTCCCGTCAACGCGCCGCGCCAGGAGAGGTGAAAACTCCGATGAATCATGGCTGTCTTGCTTCTATCCTGCTTGCTTCCAGCAGCACAAGTCACAGGGTTGATAATGGCCGCAACTTTGGCTTACTATATCATTGGCTACCTCATCTCGCCTCTGAAAGACATACCAGGTCCATTCATTGCTAAATTTACTAATTTGTGGCGTGTGTATGACTACTATCACTTGAGATCTCCCGATACACAGAAGAAGCTCCACGCCAAGCACGGAATTGCCGTTCGACTCGGCCCAAATATGGTCTCCCTGAATGATCCATCCCTGATTCCTCTCATTTATAATACTCGTGGAACCTTTCGCAAGGTGTGTGTTTCCTTGTGATAAATTGTTCGAGCAAAAGCGAGCGAGAAGCCCCATGTTAGCACTCATTGTAACACCACATTGACAGGGTGATTTTTACTCCGCAAGCGATGCCTTGGTCCACGGAAAAAGGATGGAGCATATCTTCTCGACGCGGAGCAACCAGTTCCACCTGGAACAGCTCACGCCGGTTCAGAAATCCTACTCGAAGCAGGGTGTTCTTGCTTACGAAAAATTGATTGACGGCACGATGCTACTCCTCTGTGAGCAGCTCGAAACCCGGTTCGCCAACGGCGCCAATGCTGGAAAGACCTGTGATATTGCGGACTGGATTTCGTACTGTGAGTTCTATCTTTTTTTGGCACGTTATGCCAATTTAAGAGATATCACTGACCGCGGCTGTGTTTGGCTAGTTTGTTGGGATCTTATGAGCCAGATCACATGGAGTAGTGAGATGGGCTTTATGAAGACAGGATCCGATATCAAGAGCATGATATACATCGGCGAGCTGTCCATGATGTATCTGGGCCTGGTATGTATCTTTTCTCCTTCTTCTTCTTCTTCTTCTTCTTCTCCTCCGGAGTTGCTTCGACACTAAAGTCATATATAGGTTGGCCAAATCCCATGGATTGGGAAGCTTCTGAGTACGAACCCTTACCGTCCTAGAACGGTGGACACGTTTGATCACGTCGTTCACTTCAGCTTTGCTCGGCTGATGGAACGCATCACTGCCCTCAAGTCACCTGCCTTTCCTGATGCTGTAGATCCGGAGAAGAGTGGATTTGGCATAAAAAAAGACTACATTTCCAGCTTCCTGGAGGCCAAGTATCTATACCCTGACCTAATTACGGATGATAACATCGTCATGTACATCCTGACCAATGTGAGTCTACTTTCTTGCTTTTCGATTGCAATGAATAGCTCGAAGCTAATTCATCACATGTTTCCGCTGGCGCCGACCCAATAGCCACCGTCCAGAAGGCTATCATATACCACCTGCTCCGCAACCTCTCTGTTCTTGACAAGCTTCGCGCTGAGCTGGATGCGGCCAACCTCTCATTCCCCGTGAGGTTCGAAGAGGTGCACAATAGCAGCAAGCTCCCCTATCTCGAGGCTGTGATCAAAGAGGGTCTACGAATCCATCCCACCGTGGGACTATGTCTAGAACGTGTGGGTATGTAACTCTTAATGTTTCTTTATCCACTCCCTGTGCTGCTTTAGGAGTCTGAAACGTCGCGCTTTATGCAGGAAACGACGATAGAACATAGCAGCCCCTGGAACGAACCGTATTCAACCACGATTCCCCAAGGCCACTTTGGAAAAACAGAAAGCTAACAATGAGTGCTTCGAAGTACCCGATCCCGGCTTCACGCTCCCTGATGGCCGCTTCATTCCCGCTGGTAGGATTGTCGGCGTCAACCCTTCTGTTATGACGCTTGACCGCAACGTCTATGGCCCAGATGCCCACATCTTTCGACCCGAGCGATGGCTGCAGCGATACAGTGAAAATGTTGAGGGATATGCAGACCGGCTGCGGAAAATGGAAGAATTGAACACATTCGTGTGGGGTGGCGGTAACCGCACGTGTCTTGGGCGGTTTCTAGCAACGACAAGCCTGTACAAGATCACTGCTACGCTCTTTAGTCGCTACGATCTTTCGTTGGAGGATCCGACCAGAGAGTGGGAGCTTCGCAGGCACTGGATGGTGTATAACGACAAGATTAAGGTCAAGATTGCGCGAAGGAATATTTGAATCAAGGAGTAGAAGGATTCTGGACCAGATAGGTTCTTAGTTTTTGTGATGGGGCTATGCCCGAACGTGGATGTCAGAAGCATATTAATGATAGACGTATCAAAATCTTGAAATACAGGATGAAGATACCTATGATGAAGATGACTTATTGTCAATTCCAAGCCACGATGGATACCATTCTCATGAGTCTCTCCTCCGAAGCTGGGGTCATACTGTTGGAAAACATGGACATTGTGGAAGTGGTGTCTATGTTCTCTATCGGCGCTTACAATGCTCTTGAAACTGCGGTCGTCACTTTCAATGTCTTTGACAGATACCGTGGACTGTACTTCTGGAGTATGCAAATCGCCTCGTGGGGCATCGTGCTGCACTCCATCTCGGCCATGGTCCGGTTTGTCAACCGGTCATCTGGTCTTGCAATGTCGATCCCATTCCTGCTGGGTTGGTGCGCCATGGTGACTGGCCAAGCTGTTGTACTCTACTCACGGCTGCATCTGGTGGTTTTCGACAGATACAAGATGCGCTGGGCTCTGTGGATGATCGTCATCAATGCAGTGATCTTGTATATCCCAATGAGCATCTTGTTTCTTGGCATTAACCAGGGCAATACTCATTTCGCCCGAGCCGCTGCCATTTACGATCGGATCCAGCTGACAGGCTTCTGTATACAAGACCTCGTTTTGTGCGGGACCTACATCCGACAGGCAGCACGTATCATGAAGCCGATCACGGCGCTTCGTGATTGCGCGGAGAGGCGCATCATGGTCCACTTAGTTATGGTCAACACTTTCGTGCTCGCCCTCAACCTTCTGCTTCTGATCGCCGAATACAGATTTCATTTTGTTCAGATCAGCCTCAAAACGGTAGTGTACAGTATCAAGCTCAAACTTGAGTTTACTGTCCTCAATCGCCTTCGCTCCTTGGTCAAGTCCGATCTTTCCAACCAAGCGGAGAGCCGGGCATCGAGAAATTTCTCGCGTCAAAACTATCCTTCTGGGTCAACATCTCCCCATGCTGGCCTCAGCCAGATGGGAGCAGTCTCCACCCCCTTTCTGGATGTAGAAATTCCCGACTCACTTCTCTGGCTCGACCCCAGCCCCAGCTCTTCCCAAGAATTGCTAGAGACTTCTCATATCTTCTTTAAGGAGAAAATCTCCGTCTTCACGGGATCTATCGGAGGTGAAGGTTGGGTGCGTGGGCCGACAGGGAAGTTCACTGAGGATCTTGATGACTGCCGAAAGATGTCTTTTGTGGAATGAGTACTGCTTGGCAGAGCCTCGGCTGCAATGATTTTGTGGGAGAATGAGCAAAGTTTGTTTATGCACATAGCCTTTGTTGAAGCAGCAGATTCTGGGTACTCTTTCCATTTAATTGACTGTCACTCCAAGGCCAAGAAATGAAATTCATAGTCGTCCTTTCTTTCGCTCAAGTATTCTGTTATTGTAAATGGTAATCTACAGAGATGCCTGAAGCTCCCCTCTGGAGCATTCTCTCGTAAAACCATGAATAAGATAGAACGTACGGGACTAAGTAGACAGGGCTTTTAATATATGGAATAATACCTGGGACTTAGCATAAATCCAACACACTGTCGTTGACGAGGAAGATTCGGCGCGTACACGTGTGATCTTGCCAGCTACTGATTCTACACAGTGCAGAAAAGTTGTTGCTCGTTAGTTGGCCTTTCATGAGGTGTTCATATTGCTACGGAGTCATATTCTCGACTAGAATGTGCTAAAATGCTCACTAAAAATTCTCGCCACTATTTGATGGCAGTAACAAAAGTGACCTCGCCAGGTTGGGTGGGGAGTATGACTGATTCTTTGTGGATGTATATTAAGTGCAGTTCCGCTGCTCATTCTCAAATCTTGTCCATAAAGTGAACTGTCTAATCTACAGACGGGGAATTCTCCAGAGAGGCACTACCCAGCGTCTCAACCAGCCAAGACAATTCAACATGGTCGCCAGAATCTCCTACAGTTCCCGTCATACCGCACGGCCCCTCCAGCCAGTTCTGCCTGGGAAGAAGCCTTCCGACCATTCTCGCATCAGGATAAAGTTGCGTTTCAGCGAAAGAATTCGACGCCGAGTAGCAAAGCAAAGCATCGTATGTCACCAAAAGACAGAAACACATCGCCGCCGTCGGCATTTGCTCCGCCGTAATACCGCTGACCCCGAGGCGACCCGAGTCGATTGGATGCTCCGGCTTCGCCCGATGCCACAGTCGCAGTGCATCTGGAGATTTTACCCGTACGGTCTCGATGCACTCAATTTATCTGGCTTCAAGGACTCAGACTCTTGGTGACTTATTTCCGAGGTCTGCAATATCCAAAAGAAGCCGCTATCTCGGTATGAACTCCTTCGTGCCTGTCTACATTAAAATTAATGTATCTTACACAAGGCTGTTTTGAATGGAAGTACGACTGTCTTCAGGTCTTGCAATTAAAAATGAATAATATGGACGTGTGCTTGACTGTAGTGATCCATGATATTCACGTTGAAATACGTAAATAGTTCATTCTTTTGTTTGACTAAATATTTTTGACCCACAACGAAAATGAGAAATCTAAACCATTCAACAACAAAAAAACATATCACAAACACATTCTAAGTTTCCCTCCAACTGCACTCTCCAAAGCTAGCTCGCAACTTACAATCACAGCGGCCCCTCAGTCACAATCGATGAAAGAAGGTCCCTTTTGGCGTAGATTTAGGCTGAATGGCTAGACGCAGGAGGCTGCGATAGCCCCCATTAAGCCATTCGTGCAACAAGCACTTGCATCACCTCGTGCGAATAGATAATGAGTGCAATTGTGGTCATCAAGCACATCGCATGAAAGCTAGGCCCCCAAAGATGTGGAACTCCCAAAGCCTCCAATGGCTGCAACATGTAGATGACTAGCCCGAAAATGTCGCTGGCCAACAACTTCACAAATGCAGTAGCGAGGGGGCTCGGGAATGACGCTGGCCCTGCAAGAGCATGCATTGTTGGCATCAGCGCTAGCATGGTGATGGACAGGATATCAAGAGAAATGCCGGAACGTGGGGTTGACTGTCTATTTCTCACTTGAAGATGACCTAGTGCAACTGCTGTCAAGCCAACAAGATAGCCGAGCTGTGTCGAAGACCAAATTGGTAGGAGGAAGCCCGCTGCAGGCAGGGCAGTCGCCCATAACGAGATAGTCCCCACGAGCTTGATAAGACCACTCTCATTTGCCAGTGGCTCGTCTGTGATGATCTCAATCACATAGCTCAGAGCTGCATACAGATAGCAGGATGCAATGCTGACAGCGAAGAGAAGGACGAGCACAGCTGTGGGTACCAGATCCAGGGAGGTCGGCAGATGGAAGAGAAGGAATTGAACTGCGTAGACCAAGAAATAGAAGAAGCCAACACTGGCGATGATGGCGCCGCAAAGGCAGCGGGGAAGGCGATTGGTATTCATTGGGGAGTGAGGAGTAAACTTGGTCTGAGAGGGCAAGATAGCGGACTGGGTGTCAATATATAGGCCCGAAATCTTTCTCACTGACATTCGGTGCTCATCTCAAGCGTTGATCTCCGCGGAACGGTGAATCACCAACTAAACGCAGAAAACGCTCCGTTGAGTGAACATGTGTGCTAGAGTTTGTGGATGAACCACTCAACTTGACGCGAGGCTTTGGACATATGTATCGACTGACTATATCTCAGGCGCATAGAAATCTGAACTCAGTAGTAGAGTCAACCCCAACTGTCCAGTACCTAATTTCATTCTACGCATCATCTTGGTTTTTGCATATATCAGGCCCTGCAATATGCAGCAGCTCATTGAGTCATCGCAAGAAATTGGTCAGCAGCAAATCGAGAATCGCTACCTGCGCGAATGTTACAAAGCACTCAAAATACTGCAAGAGAGCACGACAGATATGATCATGGTACTTGACGAGCTTTTTGAGTCGCAGACACAGGAGTCCATGACTTCCATCTATACGAAAATCTTCCGGCTACAAGAAAAGACATATCAGCTAGTGACGCGCGTGTGCAGAGCCCAGGAAGCATGCGAGGAACTATGTCCACATCATATGTCATGCTCGGCTCACCAACAGATAGCGCCCATCATACGAATTATCATTGATCAGAGAGCTCTAACTGCTCACGCAGCCGATTTTGATTGCGAGTCCCTGCTTTGAGGTTTTGAAATATTGCAGATATTGATGCAGGAGACAACGGTGGCAGGTAACTCGATCATCATGTATGGTAGAGACATATGCTCTGAAATGCAGTGAAATGTAGTCATGTTCTTTAATCCTCGGATCATCACTCAGCTTGGAGTGCGTCAGTTTCAAGAGGTTTCAAGAAGGGATAGGATTTTTTCCTGCTCTGTGGCTGCTACCCACAGACTGAGCAACTGATTAGTATTGGCTTAGATTTTACTTGAATAAAACTCACACGAGCTATCCATTCGAGTTTACTAGCATGTATTGATTAAACAGATGCGAGCAGTGAAAAAGTCAGTAGTAAACAGTCGTTCAGTAAACAGGCGTTCAGTAAACAAGCGTTCAGTAAACAAGCGTCCAGTAAACAAGCGTCCAGTAGACAGGCATTCGGTAAACAGGCGTTCATCAATTAGGGGCTCAGTAGATAGCCGCTCAGTGAACAGATGCGTTCGATAAACCAACGGCCACTTCCAATCACAAGAAAAATTCAGTCCGCAAAAGCGGGCCAACAATACCGACATTCTACGCTTATAAGGGGCCCAGGCTACCATTTTCTATCACTATTCATTTCGTTCTCCTCAACTTTCATCCTAACTCTCCTTTTACTAATGGCTATGCATCCGAAAAACAAACTTTTTACCACCTTGTCTGGGCCGAACTACCCTGAAGAACCTGTCACTGCCGACGAATCGTCTTCACAGTCAACAAACGAGAACACTCCGTCCGAAAATACCGAAGACTATGACTTTGTCATTTCCGATGAAGCTACCACTGAATACTCGTCGAGCGTACCAGACTCGACCGGGCGGGACTGGTCCAACGGGCAGAACGAGGAGGTAAGACAACCATCTATTCCAGTTCAGCATGGCCGAAACTGACGTCTTTTTAGCTTGGCCAATTATGGCCAATCAAAGCTATTGCAGTGCGTCGCGTGCAAGAGGAGGGATCATACACTCTCAACTACTTGGTGCTATGGGGGTCTTGGGAGGAAGAGCCACCCCGAGAGGAGCACTCCATTGGGACGAATATCCCATTCAATTGAGTGGCCGTAAAAAAAGCTGTTCATACTTAGAGCCAAGTGGTTTGGCTCGGTTTATTCGCAGATGTTTGCCATGAGACAGATGCTGTACCGTCAATTAGAGCTATAAATAACCGAAGTACCAATAGTTGTCCATTCAGATATATTGTCGCTCCTTGGAGCCGAGAAAAATTTAAAGCTAATTTACCGTCGCTACGAGGGAGATTTGAGTCTCATGAGCAAAGCCAGGATTTGACAGCAAAATATTTCGTAGGTCCACCTGAAGCAAATGATATATCAGCAGTCGGTTGCTAGTCCGGTCGTGTCCTTTTGAGTCGGGGATGGAATTTCCGTATGACGCACAACGGCCAGGGTTCGAGTGGGGGACGAAGTGGTCGCCACTCTCTCGGTGGTGTTTCGGCCAACTGTGCACTCACTTCCGACTTGGAGAGAAGCGTCGATTGTGCAACTGGCCATCTGGCCTTGCAGGTTTTGGAACCGTATCAGGCCAGTATCATCAAGTTATACGGTCGCGACCGAACTTCTGTTCCCGGCATCATGGCCACAGATCGAGACGTTCATGAAGCCCGGCCCGTCTGCCACTCCTGATTTCACTGTTGGCGAGTGACTTATTAGCAATAAACCAGGGTGCATGGGAATGCTTCGTCACAGTCACATGTTTTTCCTTTGAGATTCCCAATTGGATCCGAGGTGCCCGTACAATCCCAGTTGTCAACTGAATAGATACGGCATTTTCCATCGACATCGTAAAGCTGAAATCGGCCCGCAAGGGTCAGGGGTAAGCCGACAGTGAAGAGATAAGGAACGAAACGCATGGTGCTAGACTTGATGGGTAAGACTGGATGTGCGATGCTCGCTTTTATGTTCTCTTCAGGTAATACGGGCTATGAGACTATGGTTTGGCCACCAGAACAAGTTCTTTCGCCAACCATGCGTGGTTCAGACTTATTGCGAGATGCGAATGCAGATTATCAACCAAGCCGAAGCATCGGAACAATTCCGAACTATCTATGTAAATGATCAAGCCATTTTCCCAATCAAATTGGTCATCCCATTGCATACTTTTGTCCAGCCTTCCTGTAGACAATGGTGATAGTGACCGTTTATCTCTGAACTCAACAAGACTTGGTCTCGAAGAACTCGGTCATCTCACTGTCGTAGCAACTTGAGCTTCCTCTGCAAATAGTGCTGAGTATTGTAATTCAAAGGGAGATTCATATTGGTATATATTTGAGAGGTAGAAATGAAGCTATATATACAGGGCCCACGCGAAGACCCACATATCGCTGACCACAGCCCGCTGAAGCTATGTCCTCTCCTATTGTGTAAGTGGCGCGAGAACCAATCAAGTAAAAAACGGTGGGTCGATCAGAGATGATCGGGGAAACTCGCGATCTGTCTTGCCGGGTTCCTTTACTTCCCCGCGGTGAGGGTGGTATCTAGAGTTCGAATATAGCTTTATTCTTATTGATTATGCATCTGGAAGATACACGCCCCACCAAAAGAAATGTGAGATTCTCGTAGGAAGTTTTGGCTTCCTATCATTTCAGTAGACCCGGAGACGGTAACAATTGGTTGGTGAAGTCCGATATTCTTATTATGTGTGGAAATTTTTACCAATTACGTAACTGTGACGTCAGTAAGTCCAAAGGAAATTTGAGATTCAATGCAAGCGGATCCCGCAACAAGAAAGTTCACTAACTTTATCTGGAGGATAGGCTGGGTGCAGCGATCCTGTCTGCACGGGCGTTGATCATCCGTTTCTCTGTATTTTAATTACATGAAATGCATCTGGATACACCAGTCGACTACCACGAATATGTACCATGTTTTTGAAGAACCCGCGAATCGAATGACCTGCGCTGACAATCTCTCCCCGACACAACGGACGACTACGAGCCTCATATGAGTTCTTTTTCAATCAAAGTTACCTGTGCAATTTTCAATACGTAAACTTATTCCCCCGCCACCCGCTTGGCGTGTACCTTGGGTTTACCAGTCTGCTCTTTCGCGGCTCCTGACGATTCCTTTTTTTTCAACTGGCTCTGAATATGGGACTGGGATTCTAATGCGCTTTGTGACTGTTTTGAAGACTCCAAATCGGGGTTTTTGTGCTGCTCCGGTCCAGGGTGCTCCAACTCACGGGTTCGATGATTCACGCCTTGGGCGACTGGATCTTGTCCAAGAGGGTCTCCTTCCCCATCTCCATATCCAGTGGTCGAATATTGCAAATATTTATGAGCTAGAGGATTCTGGAGAATATTTGATTTGACGATAAAGGATCGGGGTGTCGAAAGGCATCTTTTGGCCGATAAAGTCACCAGGCGAAGAGTATGAGGCATGGTGGACGCGGATGTTTGGCATGTTGTAGAGGAATCGATGTTATGTGAAACGTAGCCAAGTGATGACATTCTTATTAAATGATTTAGACTAGTAGTGGTGTTACCTTCTTGGTTCAATGCATTGGGATTCGATGAAGCGGCAAATTACCTCATTATGCTCGTATCCTCTCAATGAGCAAGTTTAGTGTAGCTCTGTCCCATGGAACTCATGACATATCTTGCTGGTATATGGAAATTGAGTTTTGTTCGCATTCTTGGCGCTTTTCATTTTTCTCCCCATCATCCCGAGTAAACCATGAAATCTTCTTCTCTTCAATATTCTCACTCAATATGGCACAAGCAGTCCGATCATTGTCTACTCGCAAACCAGTGGCACAGTATCTGCGACCGGCAGCTATGCGAAATCCTTTCCCATTGGCAGTTTCTTCGATCACTCGTAGGGGCTACTCTCTCGGTGAAAAGGCAAAGGAAGAAGAACCGGGTGGTCAGCGGCAGTAAGGTCCTCACCCTCATCATTGTATCTGATAGGCAAAGATGCAGAAAATGACTCTGCCCTCTTAATTAGACTTATTATGGCCGCTTGCCTCGCCGTACCAGCGTTGGGCATCTTGTGGCTACGTGGCGGAAAATCGGATATCAGCGACGCTGGGCGTGGGGCCAACCAAGAATGCAAGAACGTTGAGGCCAAAAAATAAAGCAAGATTTGGGAAAATCTTTGACCTCATAACCACAATTTAGGGATTCAAAATTGAGAGCTTTATCCCGTCATTGGAGCAAAAAATAGGGGTTATGGGTCAGAGCCAATCTATCATGTCCCAATAAATCGTGCCTCGATTTCTCTCACAGAGTCATAATCTCTTAACAGCTCTTGAATCTAATATCCTGAACGCTTCGTGCTCAAATGTATAATTCCCGTTGGTGCTCATGAGCTAAAATCCCAGATCGTCTCAATGCTCTGAATAGGAACGAAAGCGCGCGTCATACCTTCCGGTTGCTTCATTACTCCTGCCGAACACAAGAAGTAGAGGTGACCGGAATTCTAACCCATAGAGATGCATAACACCCACACGCAGAGCCTCAGCAGTATTCTAGCAAGAATTCGGGGTAGCCGGATCAGTGTCCATGGGCACGGCTAGTACAATTCAGCATTATTTTCGCGATGCATGCATTATCCCTTTCAGTCCTATGAAAACTCTTACTCAGATTGATGGATTTATGACCAACGATTAATTCTGGGAAGAGATTATTCCAAATTCTACAGATGTGGGGTGATCACCTCTACAAGAACCAGGTTGACCAAGCAGCCCAATTCCTTCTACAACTCCAAAAACTGTGAGGTGTGCTACTAAATTTGCGGTCAAAGAGATAAAAACTTTGATCGGCTTGATTCCCAATCAAAAGAGCTCTGTCGAGCCCTACAGCAAGTATATCTTGAGAGTATCAATACTTTACAACACGCAAAAATACTAAAAAAAGTCAAAAAGGGCCGTTTCAACGACACGTGCAGGAAGGATATATGCGAGATTCACTCGTGTAAATATTGCAGCTCGCTATGCCAAAGAAGAAGCTGCTGCCGATCGAAAAAGGGCGAAGGATAGGTTGTTAGCCGAAGCCGACATGTTATCAAGCGACGCTGTGGAAGGCCCACATTGTCATTTCTTTACAAGGAAAATTCATTTTTTACGTATTTTAGTGGTTAAATTCGACATCCCGCGTATAAATTGACATATTTGATGCGTTATTGCTGTTACAATTGATACTAAAGTGAGACTTGAGTGAAGAATTTTCATTCTAACAGGAATTTCTTTCTACCCGGAAGCACTCTCTGAGCGGTGCACAGAGGGGGCGTGCACGGCTACCAAGAAACGATTTGGTTAATAGATGAGGAGTCCACCTCTGACATAGATATTTACTCAACCTACAAATACTTATTTCAATGGGATTTATTTGAATCAAACTGAATCAGGCAAAATTTCGATTCGATTAGATTTGTGCACTGTCAATCTGAAACTGCCTTTGTTCGCTTTATTAAACATTGAGCTCGCGTTGAAATCAACAATGGAATTTTGCAATTTATATCGCTGAGTCAAAAGAGTGGGTACAGCTTCACTTTGTGGGAAAAATACAAGTTTCTGGGGGTAGTGCTCATGGTGACATGATCGTAGCTTCGTAAGGAACTCTCAGGTCATATGATGACCCCGGTAGAGTAAAAGGACTATTCAAGTCTTTTTCCTTTCCTCCCTCCGCCACAGCTCCCGATTACCCAATACACTGCGTTATTTATCTTTTTCTATCATCTGCTACCAAGTAATATATTTCGATGCCCCGGACTACCACAGCGATGTCGGAGATGGTGGGAAACTTCCCTCTGTTCTTCGAGCTTCTCAGAGATTATGTTGGCAGTC
>JAMAGU010000058.1:0-10460 GCA_023626375.1 Talaromyces sp. PF30-5 | reverse complement strand
CAACAAAGACAACAGACAACAAAGACAACAGACAACAAAGACAACAGACAACAAAGACAACAGACAACAAAGACAACAGACAACAAAGACAACATGACGTCCAAGTCCAACAACGAGAATCCTAACGCTCGAGGAGCCGAGGAAGTAGAATGGAGAGGACGGACAAGAAGAGACACCATTGTAGCACGAGAAGCTACCATCGTCGATGATGACGGCTCTGAGGACGACGATTACCAGCCCAGCAATGAAGGGGACAAGACAACGCCAGCAGAAAATACGGGCGTGGCCCCGATGATTGATGCGTTTGACTACGTGAGCCCGAATCACCCACTACGCCCTACTCGAGCGATCTGCGTTCTAGACAGAGCCCAACAATTAGCACGATTGCGGCACCACTTCGAGTTTTGGTGGGACGTTCTGGTTGCCATGGACAAACAAGCAAAAATGAACACAAACCAGGTAACTGACCAGATGATCCGTGAAGAAGTCATACGCCTAGGCGAGGACAACCGAGAATTGCGACGTGAAAGAGACCGTATGACTGTACAGAGAGACATGGCAGAGAAGCGAGTCGAGGAACTGACTTCGAAGTTGGACGGAGCATACCGAGAGCGTGATCGCGATCAGTCAATCATTGCGCTGCTGAATACGACGAGACAGACGACGCCAGTTGCGGAAGGAACCAACGAAAATCGTGCTCCCCAACATGAGGCCTCTCGGGAGGCCAGAACTGAACCGATACGACGAGGCGGTTCCCAACCACTATACACGACCAGCCCGGAACGCTTCGATAATCCAAAATTCCCTGATGCACCTGTATTCTCAGGAGATCGCGGCGCGTTTGATAGCTGGAGAGACAAAGTCTATGACAAGCTGAGCAACAGCGCCGCTCAATACCCAACTGAACAGCAACGGATTGCGTACATCCGTAGTCGCACTGACGGAGTCGCGTATCAGCAGATACGAGCTCAATGCCGACCCGATCATCCACGCTGCTTTCAGTCCGCCGAGGACGCATTGGAAGCCCTAGAAAAGATTTACGGTGATAAGAACAAGAGGAAAAGGGCCATCAATGAACTGCGCACCCTGCGCATGGGAAGGAGGAGTTTTGATGATTTCTATGCCGACTTTGCCCGCTGCGCTGCAGAAGTTGGATACGCTGAAGATGCTATGATACCGCTACTCGAGAATGCAATCTCAAATGAATTGGCACGACAGGTCATTGGGTTGCAGAAACCCACAGACTTTTATGACCTGGTGGATTTCTATCGGGACGTTGATCATGAGATGCGGGATTACGAAAGACGGTTGCCAAGCCGCGTAGTTGGCACCGGCCGAACCTATCAACAGTACGAAAAATCACGTCCAAGACAGACACCCTTCGCCGCACGGTCCGAAGGCTATGTTCCACGCTCGGTAGATCGCGCCTTGCTCGCTCAGCATGGCCGATGCTACAAGTGCGGTGAGCATGGACACCGAATCCACGAGTGCACAAACCAGCAGATGAAGGAGATGCCACGCCTTGCCGGTCGCGGAACGGCAAAGGTAAACAATGCGATGATGGAATCCGACATCGACGATGAAAGCACCGTCGTTGAGGGAAAAGAGATGTCCTAGATCGAAGTCGCGATTTAGGACGGACGAAGTACGAAGTACGATCAATAAAAATCTCCGCTTGCTCTGTGCGGCAGCAGAAGGTGAAACTAGATGGTCATCACCTCATCCTGCCATGCACTCTTCACAAGGACGGAAAGAATTTGCAGATAGATGCCCTTGTCGATAGCGGAGCAAATGGAATGGCTTTTATCGATCAGACTTTTGCGCAAAGACACGATTTGAAACTAGAACTGTTACGCCACCCGCGACGGCTCGAGGTCGTCGACGGAAGACAATCGGTCGCGGGACGGATTACCCATATGACACGAATACCGATGAACATACAGGGACATAGAGAGACTCTGCCCTGTTTTGTGACCAAGTTGAGCCAGCAACCGATTGTGCTCGGGATCCCTTGGCTGAAACTCCACGATGCGACAATCTCATGGAAAAAGAACAAGTTGACATTCGATTCTGCACACTGTCACCACCATTGTGGGATAAAGAAAAATATCAAGATTTGCGGAATCACAAAAGAAGACACAATGAAAAAACCGACGAAAGATACCGAAAGGAATACGCTCGACATTCGCATGATTGGAGCGTCCCCCTTTCTCTACTTGACAGACAAAGCAAGAAAGAGATCCGAAGAATTCACCATCTTTGCGGCCTCGATGGCAGATATAGAGAAGGCGCTGGCCCCTAAGATCAGAATTGACCCTAAGGAAAAACTACCTCTCGAATATCATGATTTTCTCGACGTGTTTTCACAGAAAGAAGCCGACAAGCTCCCACCGCACCGCGTCTACGACCACAAAATACGGCTAAAGAAAGACACCGAGCCGCCATTCGGCCCGCTGTATGACATGTCCCGAGACGAGCTCCTCGTCTTACGAGAATATTTGGAGGCAAACTTAGGGAAAGGATTTATTCGAGCGTCACGATCACCCGCCGCCTCTCCAGTTCTGTTTGTTCGAAAACCGGGAGGCGGGCTACGATTCTGTGTGGACTATCGAGCCCTCAATGCGCTCACGGTGAAGAACCGATATCCCATTCCGTTGATCCGAGAGACACTGGATCGACTCTGCAAAGCTCAGTACTACACCAAACTGGATATCATAGCGGCGTTCAATCGTCTTCGCATCGCCAAGGGAGACGAATGGAAGACCGCGTTCCGGACAAGATATGGATTGTTTGAATATCTTGTGATGCCCTTCGGGCTGACGAATGGCCCTGCTTCTTTCCAGCACTATGTGAACGACGCCCTGAGGGGGTATCTTGACATTTTTTGCACGGCATATCTAGACGATATTTTGATCTACAGCACTTCATTGAAAGAACACAAGAGACACGTGAGACAGGTATTACAACGCCTGAAGGAGCATGGGCTACAGGCCGACATTGCAAAGTGCGAATTCCACGTACAGGAAGTGAAATATTTGGGCCTCATCGTGAGTACGGACGGCATCCAGATGGACCCAGCGAAGGTATCCGCCGTCAAAGAGTGGCCTATCCCACAAAACGTCAAGGACATCCAAAGTTTTCTTGGGTTTGCGAATTTTTACCGAAGATTCATCAAAGGATTCGCCGCAAAAGCCAACTCTCTCACCAGACTGACCAAGAAAGATACCCCATTCATATGGGACGAGAAATGCCAGACTGCGTTCGAAGAGCTCAAGGAAGCGTTCACCTCAGCACCAATTCTACGACACTTTGACCCAGACAAACCTAGCACTATCGAGTGCGATTCATCGGATTACGTCAATGCAGGCTGATTGTCACAGCCTGATTCGGAGGGGATCTTGCACCCAGTCGCATTCTTTTCCCGCAAGCTGTCACCGACGGAATGCAACTATGATATCTACGACAAAGAACTCATGGCCGTTGTGCAGTCTTTTGAAGAATGGCGAGCCGAGCTGGAAGGCGCAGACACTCCTGTACAAGTGATCAGTGACCACAAGAACCTCCAACATTTTATGACAACCAAGCGCCTCAGTCGGCGGCAAGCGCGGTGGAGCGAGTTTCTCTCACGGTTCGACTTCAAACTCGTATATCGTCCAGGGACACAGGGTGGGAAACCAGATGCTTTGACCAGACGGTCGCCAGATATGCCACAGACGGATGACGACGAGAGGCTACGACATCAGGACCAGACAGTGATCAAGCCACAGAAAATCTCACCCGGAATGCATCCGCTTGCCTTGAAGCAGAATATATTACACGAAAATCAAGATGATACACAGCCACCCCTCGATGATTTGATCACCGCTGCTTATACGAAAGACCCAATGCCAACAAAGATACGAGAGACTATGGACACGCAGGATCGCCAGCTCCCAACAGAGCTGGCTCGACTCAAGATCCCCATCAACGAGATGGTAGAAAGAGACAAAAGACTGTTTGTGAAAGACCGAATGTTTGTACCGAACGACGATGAACTACGCCTCCGCCTCCTACGATCGTGCCATGACAACGCTGCCGCGGGGCATCCTGGAAGAGCCAAAACCTACGAACTGCTCTCACGAAATTACTATTGGCCGAAGATGGGCCAAACTGTAAAACGATATGTACGCAATTGCCACACCTGCTCGCGATCCAAAGCGTCAAGACTGCCCTACCAAGGGCTTTTGCAACCTCTGGGCACGCCGCGTGCGAGGTGGGAAGACATAGCAGTAGACTTCATTGTCGAGCTACCAAGAAGCAAAAATGAAACGACAGGACAGTTCTGCAAGAACATCATGGTCGTGACCGATCGACTTTCGAAGCAACGACACTTCATTGCATGTGGATCTACGAATGCAAAGCACACGGCACAGTTGTTCTTGCACCACGTATGGAAGCACCACGGGCTACCAACGACAATTGTATCAGACAGAGGAACACAGTTCACCTCCCGTCTTTGGCAGCGGCTTTGCCAACGATTAGGGATTTCGATCAAGCTATCTACCGCCTATCACCCAGAATCAGATGGTCAATCGGAAAACTCCAATCAAGGGCTAGAGCAGTACCTACGGGCCTACGTCAACTATTCACAGGACGATTGGGTCAATTGGTTACCTCTTGCAGAATTTGCCATCAATAATCATCAGTCAGCGACAACCGGAGTGACACCATTCTACGCCGTCTATGGACAACACCCGAGAATGGGACATGAACCGCCCCAAGGAACACGAAAGCTTCCCGCGAAACAACAGATTGATATCGATACCGCAGACGCCTTCGCAAACGAAATGGCAAGACTAACAGAGATACTACGTTCCGAGATGAACATGAGCCAAGCACAACACGCCGAGTACGCAAATAAAAATCGAATGCCAGCGCCACAGTATCGCGAAGGAGACGAAGTGTGGCTAGAGACAAAGAATCTGAGTATAGAAAGACCGGCCAGGAAACTCTCGGAGAAATTCATTGGACCATTCCGAGTCATAGAGGTCATGGGCCCAGTCACGTACCGATTGGAGCTTCCCCCAGCAATGAGAATTCACGACGTTTTTCACACGAGCTTGCTACGTCCAGCAGCCTCAGATCCTCTCCCTAACCAGAACGAATCTACACGACCCCGAATCAGATTGAACAGAGATAACACCGAGAAAAGAGAATGGATGATTGAAAAGATATTGGATTCACGCGTCACCAAGAATCGACATGGAAAGAGAAGACTCGAGTATTACGTGAAATGGAAAGGCTACCCTCCTTCGTGGAGACCCCAACAGGACCTGGTCCCGGGGAGTGGCGAGCTCTTGTACGACTTCCACAGTCAGAATCCAGATCGGCCTTCGCCTACTGAGCTATGGCGTCGCAGGAGCTCCTAGTTGTTTAGAGGGGGGATAATGTCAGAGATATACCACAGGATGGATGGAGATATGATCTGCGCGGGACCCACATGGTGTATATGGGTTCCCCTGAACGCGAGGAAGCTACCTTTCTTTTGCTTCCTCGCGCTACGTCTTGTATCTAGAGTCGACTATAGCTTTCTTAATACTGATTATTCATTCGGAAGACACACTCCTCGTCCAAAGATACGTGAGATCCTCACACTGATACTGATCCTGGAAACGGCCATGGCCTCCCCAGGAACCGTGAAGACGATCCCGGCTCCGAGTTACAGAAATTCAGGTGCGAAAATCCGTCGCCACAAAATTTTTTTCTCTTTAATTCGGAGACCGTAGATATACATCCTACCCAGGCAGGATCATGTGTGCTATACGCAATGTACATAAGTAACACAGACTGCCTCGCCTAGCCTACGTATTTGTCCGCCATGCATTGAAAATGACATCGGAAGACCAAGCCCAGTCGATCCTGATATCCGCTCTCTCTCTGGCCAGTATCATGAGGCTGTCCCTGATAGTTCGTTTCCAACGGCCCTGGCATTTCTACCACCCCGACCTTGCTTTATCGGCTGCGTCTAGTATTTCCTTCGTTGTACTTTCCGGTCTTCGCTGGGGCGAAATCTATGCAGTCTGGTGTCACACACTGTTGTGGATGACATCGGCTTTTCTCACCGGACAAGTGGTATGTCTAGAAGTCACCATTCTGGCGCAATGAGCTGACTCTTCAGTTTCTCCGGGTCCATTTCCAACAATGCGAGAATCCTTTCATTCCGGTTGCCTTACTTAGAACATATGCATTATACGCCGTGGTCTCCAGCCTGGCAAAGATAGCAAGCCCTGTCGTTGGGGCTTTTCACCCGACCGCAGCTTACCCGGCGTGTCTGTTCATTCTGGCCGTTGACTACTTGATGGTGACGATGTGGTATCTGTGCCTTCTTGGGCAGGCAACACAATCCAGAGCTCGCTTTGGAATCATTTCTTTTGGCGTATCGACTTTGTTCGCGGGCATGTTTGCAGTTGCAGTGCTAGGAACTCTACGGAAGTCTTGGGACATTGCGCTGGAGGTAATTGTATCTTTCTGCGAAAAGCATCCAGCCGCTGACAGTTTCAGATACAAATGATCCTAATTTTGATCTGGGCCTTGCTAGCCCAGCTCATTGAAGCAAGGTAGACTGCTATACGTCTTCTGCTCACGGATCGAACAGAGCGGAAGAATTCTACTTCGTATTACACACTGTGTGGTAAATGAAACTTGGTGCTACGGAAACTAAGCCTGACGGTAAGGTTTCTTGGTAGTGAAGTCGTAGTGACTTTTTGCCTGTGTGTCAAACGCGATTTACGCAGATTAGTACGGTGGGGCGAGTGCAAAACTTATTTACTAGAAAATCTATCTTGTCGTGAGCTTAGAATTGATCTTGATGGTTTGATTTCCCCCATTGCATCGTCTCACTTGGCTAGCAATGATAGCACTATTAAGCAAAGCCACACCAACGGCGGAATTCAGTACAAAAGAAATCTCTATTTCAACTGTATTAGGTATCTATTGGCAGCGCACAACTGTCAGCTCCCCATGGGGGAGAAACATGGAATACCAAGATCCGCGACGAAGAGCCTGTGTAGAGATGAACATCAGCTTTGATATAGACTCTCGTGACATAGCTACTGACCGTAGACTGGTTGCTTCAGTTGCTGAAATAGCCTCACGTGGAACATTTCGGTGACCACGGTTCTATCTGCTTGTGATCGCAGGATCTCTGATATACTTGCAAATGTGGCTTCGAGGGAGTCCAATGACGGGGCTCTCTGAAAGGCCGTGGCACAAATGCTAGGCAAATTGTGTGCACTGTCTTCTACAGGCGGCCCTGATGGTCGGAGTAGTTGACAAATTCTTGGCAGCAACCTGGGGTCCAACGAGAGAAAGGCCCGCCGGAAATACTCGTAAGTGCTGGCATCATTATCGCAATAGATTTCCTGGGGGATTGTCAGAGCCACGCGCTCTTCTTCCAAGTGCAAGGCTTGGTGAAGTCTGAGCACCGTGGCTTTCAACTGAGAAACGCAGATGCTTCCTCTGGTCAACGGCGATTGGCTCAGTCTGGAAGCCATCAGCGTGTAGAAAGGCTCAGCACTCGGCCAGATGTCTTTGGACTCATAGTCTTTGAGGTCTCTCGGTTGCAATCCCGTAAAGGCAAGACAGACTAATGCGATGCTTGCTCTCGCTCCAAATGGCCGATACGGATACCTTTTGGTTTGAAAGCATTCTTGTAGAAAGCTCGAGTCAGGCAGCGCTTTTGTCCCAAGCATGAAAAGTATCCATCGAGCCTGCAACTCTAGGTCATCTAGAGACACCGTCTGCAAGCAACGGGAATCGGTCAAAGCATCCCGCGTACTGATCAACCACGATAAGAGTCCATCATACTGCAAGACAAACTCTCTTTCCCAGTCAGCTGATTGACGAAAGACAATTCGCCATATGGCCGCATCATCTTCAGGAAGCATTGCAGCGATGAAGATGTAGTTCAACACCAACAGAAGTTGATGGAAAGTCGGAGGTGATTCTTCAGGTGCGTCGATGGGACCAAGAATCGGAAATTGTAACGGAGGTGGCAGGACGACCTGATTTTCTGAATTAGAAGCTTATTCTTGACGCTAGGCATGAGCATAGGGCCAACTAACCGAGAGTTTCATTCTGGAATATGCCGTCGTAGCAGGAGGACCTAGAGAAGGCAAATTACCATTGCACCGAGTATCTTTGTCGTGATCATTGTTTTGTTTTGCATTCAAAGTTGTGAGCGGGACTGTTTCTCCAGGACTTTGAGTGTCCACCGACCCCAATTTATCGGAGGGTTCCGAGGCACTGGCCTGCCCTTTTCGATTCGACGATACCAACCCAGGCGACGGAGTCTGCGAGCCTTGGCGGCTGGTCTTGTAAATGCAAGTCTTTGGAGCCCTCCCCCCAAGACAGCCTTTGCATGAAGGTAATTCACCACTGCATCGCATTTTGGCGATTCGGCACGGCTCACAAACCAAGCTTTGGTACCCACTCGTTCTGTAGAAACAGAGATGGCCTTTACCACGCACAACACAAGATTGGCACGACGGAAGCTCGCGGCTACATCGGATCTTTGCCGTCCGACACGACTGACAAGCCTGAGCAGACGTGGGACCACTAGGGGGTGGTGAGCAACTTTGCTGAGGCAAATTTACCAGAAAGGTGGTATACATCGGGACTAGCGATGGTGGAAAGGGAGCAGAAAGGGTCGTAACAGCCCCCAGACATTAATCAGTGCACTATTTATCGTTGAAGGAGGCGTGATCAGTATCAATGTGGATAGATAGACATGCGTATATCTGATAAACGCAGCCTCAGCTCTTGTCAACGTCAGGTGTCCACTGTATGGGAATATATAAGCGATTTATTTTGGGAACGTTCGCTTGCTTCCCAGGAGCGACTCAGTTCCCAGAACCCCTTTTGAAGATCCTAGGATCGGCAACGTTAAATTATGAAAGAAATTCATCCGCGAATTCGATTGATCCGGGAAATTGAGCCTTCACTTCATTACTTAGAATAGATCCGAGCTGACGGCGATCTCTCATACTTAGGACAACCCTCTCAAAGTAGATCTCCCCGTACCAATCAAACAGCGTGGCCCTTCAGCCCGATTAGATCACGTACCTCTCCGCTATTTGAAGACGGAATGTATGAAATGACGCTGACCGGGGAATGTAGGTGGCTTCATTGATATGATATGTAGATGTAGCAAGTCTACTGCCTGCGACCCTGCAGGTGATATCGATAACCATTGAGAGACCATCTATAAAGCGGGGCAAGAACGCCCCCTCGCACTATACCAGTGACTCCGGCCTGACGATCCTCTTCCAAAACATTCGATGCTGCGCGAGATTTTTGTTGGTTTTCTTCGTGTTTGGGGTCGCGAAAGAAATCTTGATGAGCGGCCTGGCGAGATTTTTATCAACAGCCGTGCGCAGGCAGAATCACAGCTGGCCCGCGCAAGCACCAATTCTATGCAAGAGCTCAATGGCGAAGACATGGCCGACCAGGTGTCGTACGAAAATCAAAGCGGGAGAGTTTCTGCAGATTCGGTGGCTCCTCACGAGTTAAATCGCCTCACTGATCCTCTTGAGAGCGCCGCCTCGACCTTGACCTTCCACATACAGCCGGGGAGGCAAGGCGTTAAGGTCCGCCGTCTGGAAATCGGCACAGACATCGATGACATATACTGCATATTTTGTCTCGCCGAGAATGGGAATCCTACGAACGAAAATGTAATTCTGCAGTGTCGACGCTGCCAAGCATTGTCACACTTGGGTTGTATGGAGGAGTGGTTGAAGCAATGCAGACCTGAGATGCACAAGTCATGCTGCGCCTGGTAAGTGCAATGAACGCGTCTCTCAAAAGACTGGTTACTAAAGAGACGCAGCCGAAGTGAAGAGCCTCAAGACGCCCTGTTACGCGGGTGGCCCTCGCAGATTCGAATGAGCACTGATGCAGCCAGAAGCTGGAGTGTCACCACAGTTGCCCCATGCGATATTCCGTCAGCGGATTCATCCCCCTCTGTATATAGGTCCACCCCAGTGCAAATTTTGCAAGAGGAAGCAGTGCAACCAGAGAGACCTCGAACGCTGCCCCGCAGGTCAGCTAGACTGGTCAGAGAGGGACGCCCATTTACGCCACTCCGCCGATCACCTAGATTTCGAAGGAATCAATTGGGTGGCTTTGAAGGGGAGGATTGATCTTGGATAAAAGAATGGGACCCGGAGATCGATTAGAAGCTCCGAGCTGAAGCGGAAATCAAAGACCAATTGTATTCTCAGTGTCAAAAAAGTGAATCCTCTGTGACCCCGGGCTACTCTAGCATCTGCTTTCCCATTTGTCTAGACTTGAGGATACTTTAGCCCGAACATCGAGGAGTTGAGCCAGCCATTCCCGCCAGCGTACTTTAGGCGTACCAGCCAATAGAGAGCAATACGTGCCGATCGCTTCATTGGGATTTGGTATATTTGGCAATGTGA
>JAMAGU010000057.1:0-13242 GCA_023626375.1 Talaromyces sp. PF30-5 | reverse complement strand
ACTGGGAAAGCTAAAGACTCCGCACGCGGAAACGTCGGTACCCGGAGAAACCGGCCGACCATTCTTGACAGAGTATTTTTGGGCTTTTCTACCATTTTTGAATCATTTGCGTAATAAAAGTGATCACCGTCCATTTTCAATTAATATTTAAACTTGAGCTCCAGGGATTCGGCAAGGTTATCAATACGCCACTATTCTTTTCAATCCTGGACCAGATGACATTATTGGTCACCCAACAAGATGGAGCCAGATGGTTGCAACAGAAAATATACTTCGCTGAAGAAAATTCCATAGTCGTTTTAAAAGAGTGTTCTGCTACCCGCCTATTTCGTTATGTAGCGAGATCTTTCATCAAATAGTGAGATCTACACCCATCGGTCTAAGGTAGGTAAAGTGTTCCAAAAAAATTATTGGTAGTCACCTCGATTCCTTCAGAAGATCCAACCTCTTCGTCTATAAAACGGTGCCAATATTACGACGACCATGCTTCGCAATAGGTAAATTTGTTGCATTTCTGAAGAAGATTCAATGAATCGTGCATCGTGCCGTTGTTAACCGATCATTTGGATTTAGAAGTTCCCACAAACCGAGTGCGGCGCTTTTGAGCACCTTTCAGGATACGTTTTCTGGTTGCTTTTTGAATAAATCGCACGACAAATTGCCACATCCTCGGCCCCCGGTCGAGAAACATCCCGCCGAGAATCCCACGAAAGACCAACTTACATAGTACGCAATGCTCTATGAACACAGATAATTTACTCAAACTAATAAAAAATAGCGAATCGAACTCGACAGAAAGCACATTGGGTAACAATACAGCGTATTACCCAGGCTCTATGCCCCATAGCATGTCCCACCTGAATTATACGCAGGCACTTCACGCGGATTTTAAATCGGCCCAGTTTGGTCATGCCGATTTATCCTTAATTGAGCACTCAGGCATGGCTAGAACTGCGCAGTATGGGGACTCTGGTCAATACTCCCCCAAGCAGCTTGTAAAAATGGAAGACATCCATTCTATCCCGAAGGGTTCATTTAGTATCACCCAAACTGATACTTGGGGTTCTAGCTTTGATACTTTCTCTACAGTCCACCCATGGGAGGACTCTGGAGTGGACGCGGTTCCGGATGTGACGATGGATATGTCCCTTCCTCATCGTGACTCCGGTTACGAGACGATGGACATGTCGGACAACGCGATACGCCCTGGTGGAAGCCCTTTGTCTCCGTCTTTGAATAAGATCGACAAGTCAGTTGCAAAATGGCGAAATGAAGGGTGAGTTAAATGAAACTCCCAATTGGGATTCAATTCATGTTACTGATATCATGATTTCTGTGTATGTAGTTTTCGCTTTTGTGCTATTTTGGGAGCCCCAACTGCGATGGCTCGGATTAGCAGAGATCCGACATTAAGCTATCTGAACAAGGGAAAGGCCTACAACCTGTCAATACTGGATTCAAAACTGCCGGTGGTTGGTGGCCAAGCCAAAAAATATCGCACTTTTGTCCGAGTAGCGTTTGATCAAGAGCAGTCGAGATCGAACCCAGCCGCTTGCTGGCAACTATGGCGAGAAGCTACGACAATGAAGCGAAGACTTCCAAAAGAAGAAATCCCATTTGCGGTCGAGTTTGCTGGCCCAGCGAGTTCTGATTTTCAATGTCAAATGGAGCAGAAGTCTTTCGATGGCTTCTGTATTACTTGGGAAATGGACCCTGCTGCGGTTTCCAATCTCTGTGATATCTCGGTTCGTTTCCATTTCTTATCAACTGACTTTACTCGCTCAAAGGGGGTGAAGGGAATGCCGATTCGCCTTTGTGTAAAGACTCAGGAATTACCATCTCCTGTTGACTCTGCGGAAACCGAGGAAGCGGAAATTTGTTTCTGCAAAATAAAACTCTTCCGGGATCATGGTGCTGAGCGGAAGATGTCAAACGACTACGGTAATCTGAATAAGGCGGTCGAGAAGCTGAAGCTGAAGCTATCACGTGACACGCTAAAGCCAGTTGCGCAGAAGCGCAAGAGGGGTAGAGCCCCCGAAACAAATAATCAGGCTCTTGAAACGATGTGCGGACCGAAGCTTGAAAGTCAAAAGCCGAGCAAGGACGGTTCGGATTCAAAATTGGTTGAACTCGAACATATGGCTCTTACTACCCAGCCAAAGACCATTTTGACCCTCCGTGGAAATAAGGAAGATGACCCAGATCTGTACCCAGTTCATATGCAGTATCCCCAGGACAACGACATCTACTCTGAGACCTCTCCAACAGACACTATGTGTATACAGTCGAAATATAGTGGCGCAGAACGTGTCACATCCATCGATGCCAAGATTCCCGCCGTCGAGAAAACATGTATCCACAAAATGGCAGTAGATCAGAAAGAGCGCATGGGATCTACCAAACTTTGTGATACGTCTAATTTTGTATCAAGAGACCAGCCACAGTCACCAGGTATTCTTCAACCTAGATTCCTATTTCTCGCACGTTTCTCACTGGATATCTCATAGTTGCATGCTTCTACGTTCGGCTCATGTTGGAAAACTCTCAACAATTCTATCGTGCCATCTACTTATCGGAACGCACAGTCCAGGAATTGGCACTGGCAATCTCTAGGAAGTATGGTATAATCCTAACTGATGACTGGAAACCCTTCCATGTCGGCGACAAGGATCTCAAAACACTGGTCGACGATGGATTTGTTGAACAAATTCCAGAGGGTCAGCGGATGAGCATTCAGTTAGATGAAAATGCTAATCTAGATGGGAACGCGAAGTTTTGCGAGATGCGTTTGCTTTATTGATGCAGACAACTTTCGTCTGTGTTATCTACTATTCCGAACATCGATTCCTCAGGGCTCTCTACGGAGCTTCAACCAGTGTTTATACTACCTCTTTGTCGCCATTTCCAAGATCAAGCGAACGACGGTTTTGGTAATCGTGTCCTCTCGTCCCACAGCCTTTGCCAGCCATCTCGGAATATCCTAGGAATGTGACGTACTGCATGTAGAGAAATTCAATTATGGTTTACATTTCAACTATCAACTGTTAATCCTAATTCTGATTCTAATTTATTTTTTTATTGTTTTTCCATCTTTCAGGGGTGCAAGCTCAAGCAAAACACTCTCCTGCCGCCAAGAAATCCCACTAGCCAGGAAGAGGCTGAACTAAGGGGAATATCAGATCCGCAGCATGGCATCCTGTGAGGGTATCACGTATCTGTTGATGAGGAGCGTGTCTTTCCAATGAAGTATCAATATTAACAAATGGTGTAGTCGACTCTAGATACAAGACGTAGCGCGAGCAAGCGAAAGAAAGATAGCTTCCTCGCGTTCAGGAGAACCCATATGCACCATGTGGGTCCGTTCCTCCACTTAGCGTGTATGCCTCATGTATATCCCTGACACATCAAGATTAAGGTCCTAGAAGCATGCTACATAGCTGTCAGTGTTTGAAACGAGGTTCCCCAATAAGCGGATTACGTGGGGCCACAAAGCGCATGGCGCATCGTGAACCCTTATCGTGTATCTGGATACGACTGAATTGAGCTGTTTCTGTACAGTACTGAGGTACTATCGGCGATCGACTGTATTGACTTGGGCCCGGGCTCGACAGACCAGGTACCTGTACGAACAGACCACTCGGCTATAAATACGCGCGGAAAAATTCAGAAGTCATCGAGCGAAAATGACGGGACGGGCCGAGACACGAACCCCTGAACCGCCCGACCGCGAGGAACACGAAAATTCACCACCGCGGTTACCGAGACCGAAGCGATCAGCTGGACCGCCTAAAAACTATGCCCAGGAACAAGAACTCGCCACCGAGCAGAGTAGCGCGCGATTGCAACGGAAAAAGAAAATCCAGGGCAAGCCAGCCGCCCAACGTGAAGCGGTGGCATGGGAGTCTTCCGCGGAGAGCGAGGACCCGATCGCCTCGGAACTGTTAAAGGAACTCGTCAAACTCAGAAAGGAGATCAGACGACGAGATGAGATACACAGGGAAGAGCTCCGAAAGGCCAAAGAAGAATTACAGAGAACCAAAGAAGAATTTAGTGCCGCCCTTGCAGAGGTCCAACACGAGTTACAGACCTTGGCAGAGAGACCCCTTCAACCGCAACCCCCCTCCGAGCCATGCGCTCACAACGGCCACGATGAGATCCTCCGTGAAATCCAATCCTTGCGCGAGGAAATCAGCATCCCCGCTCCCATAAGCTCCCCGTCATATGCAGATGTCGCCCGCACCGCTCCACCCAGCCACCCGAGCAACATACGATCAACGTTGAATATAACACCAACAACCTCCACGGACACGCTATATTGTACAATAGATACTTCGAAGATACTCGAAAATGAAAATCAGAAGGTATCTGCGGGCTCGATCAGGGCTGCAATCGAGACCGAGATCCGGGCGATGGATGGCCACACCCTCTGGCGCTGTCGCGCGGTGACAGTGAGTCCACGAAACAACAACCGGATCAGAATCGCGTGCCGCGACGAAGCCGAACATCAGCTGGTCAAGAAAGTAGCGGAAGCCAAAATCGGGGCCGGTGTCCGGGTGCTCCGGGACGAGCTCTACCCGATCAAGGTTGACAGTGTAAGGAGGACTGCAGTATTGGATGAAAACCTCGACGTCCTGTCAGGAGCGGCAGCGGCTCTGAGCGAGGAGAACGACACAACTGTTGCCAAAATCATGTGGCTAAGCAGCAAGGAGGCCGCAAAGCCCTACGGGTCAATGGTCGTGTACTTAACCAAGGGAAGTGACGCACGGAGGCTCCTGGTCGATGGCTACTTCCACGTTGGAGGAGAATCCGGGACAACCAGAGTTTTCGAATACCGGCCACGACCGGTACAATGCTACAATTGCCAGGAGATTGGCCATAAGGCATTCCAGTGCAAGAATGTCCAGAAGTGTGCGAAATGCGCCACAGAAGGCCATCGTCACAGTGACTGCGATCGCACGGTTACAAAGTGCGTACCATGCGGAGGACCTCATGAGTCGTACAGCAAGAGCTGCCGGAAGCTATATCCATCACATCATGAATAATTCCCTTCGAATAATTCAGCTGAATGTGAGGAAGCAGGGTGCGGTGCTTGAGAGTTTGATGAACGACGAAGACACTCGGAACGCGGTGGCGCTAGCGATTCAGGAACCCCAAGCGAGGAGGATTCAAGGCCGGCTCTTGACCACTCCGATGGGTCATCACAAATGGACAAAGATGGTACCCTCCACCTGGAGGGAAGGGAGATGGGCGATCCGGAGCATGCTCTGGGTCAACAAAGAAGTCGAGGCGGAGCAAGTCCCTGTGGAGTCTCCGGACATTACAGCAGCGACACTCAGGCTCCCTGGGCGGCTGGTCTTTATGGCATCGGTTTACGTTGAAGGAGGCAGCGCCTCGGCTTTGGACGACGCGTGCAATCTTTTACGCGACGCGATAACGAAGGTACGACGAGAGACGGGCGCCGTGGTGGAGAGTCTGCTTGTGGGGGACTTCAACCGACACGATCAACTTTGGGGTGGTGACGAGGTATCGCTGGGAAGACAAGGAGAAGCGGATCCGATCATTGACCTCATGAACGAGTTTGCACTCAGTAGCTTGCTCAAACGCAGCACCAAGACATGGCACGGCGGCGGACAAAGTGGAGACTGCGAGTCCACCATTGACCTCGTCCTCGCCTCAGAAAACTTGACGGAATCCATGACGGAATCCATGACGAAATGTGCTTTACTCGATACAGACCACGGCTCTGACCACTGCGCCATTGAGTCTGTATTCAACGCCCAGTCGTCGGGCCCGGAACAGCAAGAGCGACTCCTACTGAAGAATGCACCGTGGAAGGAGATCAATACCAGGATTCAGAGCGCGCTAGCCATCCTTCCGTCGGAGGGCACAGTACAGCATAAAACGGATCGACTCATGGCGGCAGTGTCGGAAGCGGTGCACGCGTTGACGCCGAGG
This sequence comes from Talaromyces sp. PF30-5, assembly GCA_023626375.1. Taxonomy (NCBI): domain Eukaryota; kingdom Fungi; phylum Ascomycota; class Eurotiomycetes; order Eurotiales; family Trichocomaceae; genus Talaromyces; species Talaromyces sp. PF30-5. The sequence continues at coordinate 7,287 of JAMAGU010000057.1, read as the reverse complement.
GCGAAACCATCACCGCATGCGAAACGATGGTGGACAAGTGACCTCACTCAACTTCGTCTTGTATACACCTACTGGAGGAATCGTGCTCGCTCTGAGCGACGGGCGGGTCGAAAAGTACCTCGGCTTGAAATGATGGCCCAGGATGCGGCCAAACAATACCACGATGCCATTCGCAAACAAAAGAAGAAGCACTGGAACGAGTTTCTCGCAGACAACGACAACATCTGGAAAGCCGCCAAGTACCTCAAGTCGGGAGACGATGCCGCGTTCGGGAAGATTCCACAGCTCCTCAGAGTTAATGGAACTACCACCAACGATCACAAGGAGCAAGCGGAAGAGTTGCTATCCAAGTTCTTCCCGCCTCTGCCAGAGAGTATCGATGAGGAAGGTGTGAGACCACAAAGAGCGCCTATAGACATGCCGCCCATCACTATGGAAGAGATCGAGCGGCAACTGTCAGCGGCCAAATCGTGGAAGGCACCTGGTGAGGACGGCCTACCGGCGATCGTTTGGAAGATGACGTGGCCCACAGTCAAGTACAGAGTCCTCGACCTCTTTCAAGCCTCGCTGCAGGAGGGTACACTGCCGAGACAGTGGAGACACGCGAAGATCATACCGCTCAAGAAGCCAAATAAAGGTGACTACACCATTGCAAAGGCGTGGAGGCCTATCTCACTTCTTGCGACACTCGGAAAGATACTCGAGTCGGTGGTCGCAGAGAGGATCTCGCACGCGGTAGAGACGCATGGACTGCTCCCAACAAGCCATTTTGGGGCCCGAAAGCAGCGGTCCGCAGAGCAAGCACTAGTGTTCCTGCAGGAGCAAATCTATGCGGCGTGGCGCGGCCGGCGAGTGCTCAGCTTGATCAGCTTCGATGTCAAAGGAGCCTACAATTGGAAATTGCCTCGTCGACCCCCATAAAGGGGGTCTCTGGGGGACCCCGCCCCCCGGCTCGAGGGCGCTTGGAAAATGAATCAAATACGGGTATGGGCGATGGACATCCTCCTAATAGCCAATGTCGAATTTTCTGGAAAAGTGATGTAATACCAAGTCATCAGCAGTTGTGCACACGTGGCGCAGGCATCCCCAGCCCGTCGTGAAAAGAACGTGTATTGCGACAGTTAGACGAAATATCGCATTCCAGAAGGCCGACTTCAAATATCCAGGCGTCAAAAGCGGTGGTCGGTAGGGGAAGAATGGCAGGGCAACGCGTGAACGCGTGGTGCATATTTACCACCCGCAACCTCAGCTAGCTGTTAGCACCACCGTAAAGCCACGAAGAGGCCTTATCGAGGTCCAGCGGACATTTGGGCTGATCAAGATATTCCGCATCTGGACTAGTGTTTTACACCTTCTGCCTTTCACTTGCCCTCGCCGTGTAAGCGCCTTCTATGAAGAATTGAATGTACTACGGGCACATACCACGAGCACCTTTGAACTGAATCGACAACTTACTGAATTGATTCTTCTCCAAGGAGTAAGCACACGGTGAGTTGATTCCAGCACGGAAAGTCGACTTGCATAAGCCGATTTTCGCCAAAGGACAATCTCCAAAGTCACGGCATACTCCGGTCGCACAACCTCATTCGACGGAATGATAGCATCATGCTAGAAAGAGTGGATCACAGGGGTATGAGACCCATGGGGTCCGTTGCTAGAAGGTTTGTTGTGCTGCTCAGCCTTTTTCCAATGGTTGAGTCGCTTGGAGAAAGGATTGGACCCACAGGATAGGGCTGCTGGCCTGACTTGCTCGCCAGAGCGAGCGCATGTAACCAGACTGAGATGGCTGAGACGACAGCACCACATTTGACACGTCTCTTTCGGTGACAATGGCCTCGAGGATTCCATGCACCTCCTCTCGACATACAACGCAGTGTTTCGGATCTGGGCTCAGTCAACATTGGTTATTTGGTATCCGCAGTCAAGACGCAGGAAAACAAAGGAGAACTTTTCAATACTGATGACCATCGCGGAGATGTCTTGCCGCTCTGTAGTGGTTCTACATGCTTCACCATTTGGCAACTGTGAGACAGCATAATGTCTGCCCATTGCATTTGCCCAATAGATGATATTCTAGTTCGAAGTCATATATGCTTATATGGCCTTGGTCCCTGATCGTGGGCTGGTTTTTGCGTCTTGGTCGCTGGCAATCACTGCTCGTGTTTCGATATTGGATCCTCTGAGACACTCACTGGCAGCTTACCATGGGTGAGTTGAAAAGACAACTTGGGCTTTCCTGGCTGCCTAGAGTAGTGGGCTATTAGCTCGGCATTTGATGCCAGTCCGAATACATTTCCCACGTCCACCACTCCGTCGATCACCGAGATTTCGAAGGAATCAAACGGGTGGTTTTGAGAGGAAGAATTGATTTTGGATAAAAGAAAGGACCAGAAATCGACCAGGAGCTTCGAGTTGAAGCGGAGGGCACAAGATGAAATTTTTTCGATCATTGAGGGCCTCGATGTTTGTGGTGCTTCGGTCAGTCTCGCACATCTGCTTTCGTCCTCTTTCTGGATTAGGAAATTCTTGAGTCGTATCGTTGAGGCGAGTGAGTCAGCCGTTCTTGCGCTAGCGAAATACCCGTGGTGAGCCTCCGCCGTGCTTTAGGTGTACCGATGAATAGAGCAATACATGCCGACTTTCGATGACACTTCCACCATCGAGTTGTATCCCGCCACGACAAATAGGCTGCCTTCCATCAAAGCAACCCTTGTTCCCGGCGCTTGGAGGTGGCCCTCTCGGCTTGAATGATCTTGATCAGAAAGCAGACGGCGAAAGGTGGCGTCGTACGGAAAATCTCGTGTGCGATGATGGCAAATAGACCGATAGATGTTCCACTTTACCTCGGAAAAGGGCAGGCGATTTCCCCAATAATCTCTATGCACTGAAAGCCGCCTGGTCACATACAAACATCTCGCAAATACCCGAGAATGGATTTTGAACATCTGGCAATAGGTCCCTCTGTAGACCCGCCTGGGAGAATCGTGCATCACAGATAGTAAAATCACCCGCCATGAGTAGGAGAGCGCGTTCCTTGCCTGGTCTCTCCTTCGATCGAGAGTTACCGCAGTGAAACCACCACCGAGGTCATTTTGGAGCATAGTAAACAAGTAATATCTGACTGATACAGGCACCCATGGCCAGACAGCATCTGTTAGATAATTATCTAGTGTCAAACCCATAACTTCAAGCTTTGAGGTCGCGGTCAATACCGTTCATGGAACCAACCTCAGAATATCCCCCGAGAGCCCACCCGGCAGTGTTCGTGCCAACGATTATGATTCGCGATAGTGGATGTGTAGCTGGTAGAGCCCGACCTTTTCGTTCTAAACGAAAAAGCTAAGCGAGTAGTTTCATTCAAATACCACACCACTAGAGCCCATCAGGGCGAATCTGTGATTGGGAGCTACTCCGATTCAAGTCGGACTACTTGGCATTTAGCCTTGGGGACGCGGTGAGCGCCCCACAAGGCGATGCTGGCCCCGTCATGTATGAAAAACTCTCATGAAGTCAAGTTTTGGTTGACCTTGCTGCTTATCTCACTGTTAAACGTCGCATCCCTGTCAACGCAGCGCCCCCAAGATTGGCTGCAAGTTTGATTGCACAGTTAGCTTGGGTGTGCAAGGCACAATTTTTCATCCATAGAGCACTATCCGGACCATTGGAGCTCCCTGCTGGCCTCCTTTCTATATGTTCTTGACAGGTTTCCCGCTTATAAACAGTTGGGATGTCAAGTGCGTGAGCTCGTGTAGCGCCGGCAAGAAGACAATTTGAAGAAGAGCTAGCCGTCGTAAAAAGTGCAAAGTAGAACGATCTAATATTCGTGGAAATTCAACGCTCGTTCACTGGTGAGATGCACTCATCGCGAAAAAGCCCAGCGGAGAAGTGTTTGGGAAATGACGTCACGCGAAGTTAGCTGCGGCAAGTAGTCAGCGACGCGTCTGACCATTTAAGAACAGCGACCAAGTCTGCTTCCGTCGAGTTATGCCGTCTTGAACATTCACAAGGCACTGGAAAGGTTGGCACTGTCTTTATTTTCGAAGTTGCTCATAAGTCGGCCCATCAGAAAGCCCACACAGCCACGTGGACACGATATCGTGATTTGATGAACGGAGCCGCGTCATTGGAATTGGCTCCTCAGACCTCCAGATGTAGAGTCAAGTTTCAATCAACTTGATCCTCTCGCATTATGCATTATCGAGTATCACCCCTTCAAACCGACGATCAACTATACCGCAGAAGCATTATCAGTGGCCTTGCTGACAACAATATGCCCACGACAGTGCCTATGAGCGGTAATCTTCACTAACTCGGCCGCTAGATAAATGTCACGCCCGCTTTGAACAGCCTTGGCTCACAACATGCCAAGAGCACGTCTCAACAGCATGTTACAGATGCCGACGCGGAAGACGGTGATGAAAAGCGGCCTATCCAATGACAACGCAGATCCTCCATCGGAATGCATAATGCGGATCCAACAGCAGGTCTTGTCAAAAACTGTTCATTTCGGTAGGTGTTGACATCGGTGAGGTGAGACAGCAGGCCACGCTAGCCGTCCACTGTTAACCTCTAGAGCCTGTACTCCGGCCGCCCTCGTGTCGAATGCTTGCTCAACACCAAGCTTTTGATTAGAGATGACGGCATTACTAATGAGCGGGGGTCAAGTAATAAATCTTTCGATCCACGTGAGAGGTCTGCTGGAACGATAGTCAGCCATTCGAATGTAAATTTAGGCGGGGCGGAGGCGATAAAAAGCCACCTGTTGGGTAATGTGGGTAATGCGCTTCGTATAGCAGACTCGTAGTGCGATTGGGGCTTAGTGTTCAGAGCAGGCGTCGAAGGGTATGTTCAGCTGATACGCGCATGGAGTGGGTGTGTGGGGAGCGCGTCGGTAACCAGTCGCACTATTGGCTATATTAGCACCCAGAGAGGAGGAATAAGGATAGGTCAGCATGAGTGGGGATACTCTTGTCAATGCCGAAAGTAGCTGATATATATGAAAACAGGCGGCAGTGCAACCCTTGACAGCCAAGAAGTCGTTCAGCATGGCGGCATAACAAGACGCAGTCCTCATCGCTCCGAAATGACCGATAATTCGTAGCTTGAGATATGAAGGTTAGTTTTCGTGACTGCGGGGTCTATGCCTATTGAGTGTACCAAGCTCGCTCTTGTTAGTTGAACGCTCTCCCAATATGCATGGAAAATATGAATGGGATAGAAATGACCATGATTTTGCTTCATCGAGGAGCAATATCGCGAGGTTAGCCAATACGCCGTGTTGGAGTCAATATGGTGGATGGGGGCTGGCAGTTTCACCATTCAATTACATGGACCACGACACAATCAGCAAGGGCTGAGCGAAGCCTGTTGAATGACTATTCGTTCTGGGAGAGCGGGATCAGGTGGAGTGTGGGTGGGCGACCTTGGAATTATCGATATAGCCTAGCAGTGGATCTGGGCTTTCGCTTGGTTTTAGCGTCACGCGCCATGTATTGCGTACACACTGGCTTACTGCCGGTGTATTGACTGGCTCTGTAAAGGGTCAATGATCTGCCACTAGAGACTTTTTTTGAGAAGCCCAATCACTCACCCACGCCTGATACCTCGAAGCTCTGAGCCGCCTAGGCGCGGATTAATTTGGAAATTGTAGCGCAAAGAGCCGGATAGAAAAGAGCAAGATCAGCCGATATGAACTACGTACCTGATGGCATCACATCCTCATCGCTGATGTAACCGACGAGCTGTTTCTTCTTTATAGTGTCTGTTAGTCTTGCAACCGAAGTCGCAAGCATGGAAACGCTTCAATTTAGAGAGCCTCCGCTGTGTTCAAGGTCGCATCGGCATTTCTCTTCGGCACGTAATGGGGTGCTCTGTCCGACAACTGGTCACTTGATATGAGAGGGTGCTCCTCTCCAAGCCACGTCTTGCGAGTCGCGAGCACCTGCACTCCAAGTGCCTCGGCGTCCGACCACCGACCTTGAGTGCTGTAAATTGATGCTAGGTTGCTCGTGCTAGGAAGTGTGCTCTGGTGCTCCTCTCGCAGTACCCTTTTGCTAGTATCAAGCACTTGCACTTGGAGCGCTTCGGCATCTTCCCATCTGACTTCAAGCATATACGTCAGCACTACCCTCGTATTTTTGTGAAAGTTCCTTTCATTTCCAAGTCCACGTCACCGCCAAATGGGACATTGGATAAAAGCTCTGGTTTCTGATCTTTCTGTAGGAGAAGACAACGGAAACGTGTAGAGATATGGCCATTTTTTTACACTTGTGAATCGGTTGTTTGAAATACCAAATAATATCGCGAGAGTAGGCTGGGAAGCAAAAGCTGTAAAGCATACAAGCAGACCATGTGACTATGATACGTAGACCTCGCCATACTCGGCTTTGTTTAGGGTTCTCTTCGTGGATACCAACCCTCAAATAACTACTTCACTATGGACACTGGCGAGGGCCTGGGTGTTTTATGCATCATGTCATCCAGTGTCACCAAAGGCAAAAACAAGATGCTTTGCCGGTCAACACAACATGCGTTTTGGTTTAATTCATTTATTGCGTTTTCCAGGACATGAATTGAAAATACTACAGTACTCAAATTCCCGACATAACGCCTAAATTGATGATTTCCAACCTACGTTCTCCTTTCCGCGGTTTAGAAACCGAGTATCACAACATGCAGAGATTGTCAAAATTAAAGTCGAAATGCACCGGAGAGAACCCCAATTGTCAACGCAGCCAGATGCTGCGAAAAAACTTTGTTGGTAGAGCCAAAACAAAAAAAAGGGGGAGTAAAATGAAATGGAAAAAGAAAGAAAGAAAAAAGCGCGAACGAACTGAACTTTACTTGAATGCCATCGACAAGGCACGTATGGCCCAATGACTGTTTCCCCCAAGAGAGTACCAAGCATTGCCAATGCCGGACAAATTAGCAGATGTCATCGTCTCAGCTTGGTCGCGATCAAGAATTATATCCTCTCGATAAGCTCGTCCGTCCCGTATGGCTTGTGAATGATATAGTCCATTCCAGCGCGCAGCATTTCGGTTTCTTGCACTGCTCTCACGTTTGCGGTCACACCCAGCATAGGAACATGTGTCCCGGCCTCCTTTTCAAAATCGCGTATTGCCTTCGTCGCCAGGTTACCATCCATCACAGACATCTCTTGGTCCATGAGAATGCAGTCAAATATGTCGTGCTGGGCGACATCAAGCGATTCTTGGCCGTTGCTCGCTTCTGAAATGTGGAATCCGAAGGAACTCAGTTTGCGTGAGATGATTCGCCTGTTGATGA
>JAMAGU010000056.1:0-13725 GCA_023626375.1 Talaromyces sp. PF30-5 | reverse complement strand
GAAAACAGGAGGCATATTGGGGTGCTGAATATTCCTCGGTCGCACTAGTAAAACCGCGACCCTCTTTTGTCGACACAACCTCCAGCCTCCAAGTCATATTACTAATCAACAGACAGTTCCGCGGATGTTCGGAATTGATCCCGAACATAAGACTTCGCATCACGACACTTTCAACACTCCCCTTCGTTCAATACCCCGACACGAATGAAGTGAAGCCAAAGCAATAACTGAAACAAGAAATCAATAAACTGTGAGGGGTGTTGAACGCCCTTTCTGACAATTTGGGGATCACCTAGTTGTTGTAGTCTAGGGTCCTATTCTTCACCATTCCCAGGGGGCTCCCAGCCCTCCAATCTCATGGATTGCACCAGGCGACCGAGGATTTCTGGCCTGACGGCTTTCGTGAGGCCATCCGCAAGCATTTCCTCGGTAGGGACGTACGTTGCTTTGATTTCTCCATTCTCGATGAAATCTCGAATCGCGTGATATCGAACCTTTATGTGCTTGCTTCTCAGATGATTGACAGGATTGGATGCAAGTGCTATTGCGCCCTGGTTGTCAACTCCCAACGGTATCGACTCATCAAATCGTATGTCCAGGGATTCTTTGCAACGTTTTCCAATTGAATAGAGGAAGTGCCTTATCCAGATTGCATGTTTGGCAGCCTCCGCAGCAGCAACGTACTCAGCTTCCGTTGTTGACATTGCTGTGATAGGTTGCTTCCTACTGCTCCAGCTCACTGGTCCTCCGGCCATCATAAAGACGTATGCGCTGGTTGAGCGGTGCTTGGTCGCATTTCCATAAGACGAATCAGAATATCCTATCACACTCCCCTTTGCACCGAACGTGTACATGATTCCGAACATGACATATCGAAGAAGGTGCTTTGCGGCACTCAGATGAACTTCCCGGGGTTCAGAAAGGTGCTGGCTCTGCCGATTGACTGAAAATTGGATGTCTGGACGTGTGCCACCTGCAAGATAGGTCAATCGTCCTAGAATTTGTCGAAACACAGCGTGCAAATCTCGCTTTAGACGTTTGGAATTTTCATCATTTAGGTCGACACTGGGACTCAGCGGTAAGCTGGCGGGTTTTGAATCGAGCATCTGAAATTCTTCAAGAATTGACTTGGCATATGTTTCTTGATCTAATCGGATCGAGTTCTTCGTCCAGGTGACCCGGATTCCAAGGATCTTGTTGACTAGCCCAGAGTCTTTCATCGGGTGGAATTCTTGGAGCTTCGCCTTGGTCTGATTAATATCGTCGATATTTCTGCCGAATACTAGGATGTCGTCTACATAGAGTGCTATGATGACTCCTCGGCTGTTGATAAACACACCTGGATCTGCTGTACTCTGTCGAAAACCGATCGATTCGACAAATCGTTTGACTTTCTGGTTCCAGAGATAGGCGGATTGTTTGAGCCCATATAATGATTGCAAGACCTTGCAAACATCCTTAGGTCCATGTGTCTGTGGATCAACGCCCTGGGGGATCTCCATGTAAATTTCCTTATCGATTTGAGATCCTACGTACGCATTCACGGCGTCCAGAAGATGAGCAGTCAGCCCGAAACTTGCTGCGATAGCAAATATAATTCTCAGGCTTTCCAGACGAATAACTGGTGCGAATGTGTCCTCGAAATCAAGACCTTGTCGTTGTGAGAATCCGCGGGCCACTAAGCGTGCTTTGAATCTGTCGATTCGACCATCGGCATCATATTTGACGAGGAATACCCATTTGGTCGATACTACCTTGTGGTCTTTAGGTCTCTTCATATACTCCCATGTCCCGAATTGAATGAGATTGGCTAGCTCCAATCTCACGGCTTCTTTCCACTTGGTGCCATAAATTGGGTCTTGAATAGCCTCGCCATATGTATTTGGAATGGGGATTTGACCATCGCATTTGACGCTTCGGTGAGCAGAATCATCTTCGTTGCTCAGGTATAGGTCTATTGCGATAGCCATGTTTGCAGCGTCTCGCAGCTGCCTCTTTTCTCGCTCTGCAGCGTGTAGAGAAGTGGCCTCGGCGCTGGCTTCCTCTCTCGCTTCTCTGCGTCGCTGCGTTCGCGGCTTCCTAGCCAATAGCCTCTCGGTATCTTGAGATTCGATAGCGGCCTTTGTAGGCTTCCGAATCCGTGTCGATTGTCGTATAGGCTGGGAATCCAAATTAAGCTTATCAAGCTCATTCTCATGATTATCAGTTTGGTTGGATGTCTCCGACTCGCTCTGCTCGATCTGACTGGTTTCCAAGATCTCCTCCATGTCATGTCGGTCATCTGTTTCATCAATGTCGTGCGCCTCATTGCGCATCTCATCATGCGCGTCACTGCGCACCTTGTGTTCGGTCTCAATAGCGTCGGGTTCTTGCTGACCTATCTCAATATCAGCCATCTGAGGGGTTTCGGCCTCAATTTCTCGCTCGCCTGGCTCATTGCTGATGAATCCTCGCTTATTCTCCAAGAAAATAGGATTCGTTACCCGGTGGATCTTCCGGTCTTTCAATGCCATGACGAGGTAATGATTCCGACTGGAATCATACTCCACAAACACTCCCTCGATCGCTCTCGGTTCAAGCTTATCCTTTGTCTCAATATGGAACCATGTTTTGCAAAATGGAACTCGTAGTTTGGATAAATCCGGCGCATGTCCAAACCACAGCTCAAACGGGGATTTCTTCGTCCCCTGTACCTGAATGGTCCGATTCTTCAAATAAACGGCTATTTTCAACGCATATGGCCAGTAATTCTTCGGAACACCTGCGTCATTGAGGATAGCTCTTGTGGTTTCCAGCAGAAGCCTGTTTAACCGCTCTGCAACACCATTTTGCGACGGGGTGTGAGATTCAATGAATTCAATCCTGATGCCTTTCTCCTCTGCCCATGGGGTTAAGGCTGTGAACTCTTTCGCATTATCAGTGCGAATACATAGCAACTGGACACCTTTCTCACGTTCGACCGAGGCAAGCCATTTCTCTAATATGCCTCGAACAGTCGTCGTTTCTCGATTCTTTGTCAAGTAGACCCACGAAAACCTCGTGTGGTCATCGGTCAATGAGAGGTAGTACTTCCAACCTTCCTGGTTGCTCGTTTGCGTGTAAGGACCCCAAAAATCCATATAAACTCTCTTCAATGGCCTGGATGCCCTCTGTGCTGGCTTATGATTCTGGTTCTTGACGCTTTTCGCTTGGATGCATGTCTCACAGTGCTGTAGTGCCTCGGAGCACTCCGTTCTATTCCAGTCAAGTCCCAATTGTTTCACTATCAATTTCAGACGGTCATTCCCCGGATGACCTAGTCTCCGATGTAATCGCTGCCAATCGGTTGCTTTTACGAGTCTGGCAACCTCGTTCGTATCGTGGCTCGGTTCCGTAGCCAAGGCGTCTTTATGCCGCACCCACCCCAGGTAGCTGGTTCGTCCGATATTATAACCCTTCGCCAGGGTTTCGCCACGTTTCCGAAAGAAGCGATAACCTTTGTCGACGTGTTCATTCCATATCCCGTCAGCATATAAGGTTTGGGTGGACAACAGTGTCTCGCTTAAGCTGGGCACATATAAGACATCTGTCAATCTCACACTTCTTCCGCCACTTAAGGGGAACCTTATGACGCCTTTTCCTGCAATCAGGGTCGATTTTCCAGCAGTCCCGAGCATTCCACAGTATCGCTCGTCCAAGGACTCGAATAGATCGATCTCTGGGCAGCAAGGACTCGTTGCACCACTATCGATCACCGGATTACCTCTCCCCTTTGCTCGCAGCGTCTTCTCATTTTGGATGAGGGACTCAAATCGGTCACTGATTCGCTCATTCAGTCGATATACGGCTTCTTTGCCGCTGCCTTCGCCGTCGCTATCTGACGAGCCCGAGTCCTCGTCTACGGCGCGCGCCCTATCTTTTCGGAATCGCAGTTGCTTTTGGACTTGCTTCCTGCCACGTCCTCTTTTCTTTTCCTCTTGATGGTCCGATTCTCGATCCTTCTCTTTCCTTGGGAGCTTGCAGCTCCTTGCAAAGTGACCAGCCTTTCCACAGTTGAAACATTTTCGCTGCTCGGCACGGCTGGCGGACTCACCTGCCGCCTCACTTGCAGCATTGACCGTCGATTTTAGCTCTTTCTGATGTAGTCGGGATAGGGCTAGGCCTCGCTCTAGATTAGCGCTACCAAATAGCGCGTCCCGGATTGAATCAAATTCCATTGGCAATCCTTCCAGGAATATTGTCAAGATCATGAGCTCGTCAAATCTGTTTTTCTTGTCGCTGATCTCATATAGCTCTGCATTCAGCTGTTCTAATTGTTGCAGGGAATCTTCTATCCCCATCTTCGAATCTTTCTTCCATTGAATCACTTTTCGGAGTGCAATCACAATGTCGTATTGAGTTGTTCGTTCATATCGACTCATCAGGTACCTCCAAACAGCTCCTGAGTTCTTGTAATCTCGTACTGTCGTTTTATCCTCTTGCTTCAAATTCTGCTTGATATAGTATTTTGCTGTCGCATCAAGTGAGGCCCATTTCTGATTGGCAAGTAATCTGGCCAGATCTTCCGGCTTATCTTGCAATTCCAATGTCTTTTGTACTGCTTTCCAGACTCCCTGAATCTGACAAAATTCCTCAACGTCGGATCTCCAGGTCCGCACGTTTTCTCTCGCCAATATCGCTGTCTTGAAGTCTAACAGCTTCACGGGTTTTGTTTCCTCCGGATCCTCTACCGGGTGGTTCGTCGTTCTTGCGGTCTGTCCTGCCATCTCGAACAGGATTTGCTCAGCAGCGTCGTCGTCGTGGTCGCCCTCAGTCTGTTCGGACTCTCGATTCTCGTTCACGGAATCCCTCTGCTCCGGCTCTCGGTTCTCCTCGACCGATTCAGGGTCTTCTTGATTCGACGATATAAACCTGCCTCTGGCGTCTCGCCCTGCAGGCATAAGTCTCGGTACAATGTCTATGCGTGGTTATATAGCCCAATGCTACTTGGTAGGCGGGTTGCGCTTTCCCGGCCACTTCCTAGAATTGAGGATATAACACTCCAATTAATTGTTCACTGCTATCTGCTTGGGTAGGGTGTGAATCCTGCACAAGCTCCCCGGGGTGCTAGGCCTGTTGGTTAGACTAGACGTAGCGGCCCGGGCTCATAACCAATGTTGCAAATCTTGGTCAGGGGAAGGAATATCAGGCAGATCAATTGAATACACGCATAACTTATTGCTTGTCTTGTCGCCTCGTTCTCTCTTCTTCTATTGACAGAGAGTTTGGGTTTATATACAACCTCCAGCCTCCAAGTCATATTACTAATCAACAGACAGTTCCGCGGATGTTCGGAATTGATCCCGAACATAAGACTTCGCATCACGACACTTTCAACAATGACCTCAAACAGCGGAGGGAATTGGCCTTCAATATAGCACCATGGCCTTCTAGTCTAGTCATATTTCAACTACTTCCGGCTCTGTGGGTTCTCGTGGCACGGTCGCTTCATGCCGTCCCTCTGCAGCCCGGCTTTCGTGTTCTGACCTAAGGGGAAAGACCCAAGGCTTCCAGGGCCTTCAATCAAGACAGCTTCGCGCCAATTGCGCGATCAGCCTTCGGTTCGACGTGAACGTTGCATACTGCAGGAGGGAGCGGTCTCTGGCGTCGCACTGGCCCACCATCGATTGTGGATGAGAAACCAACAGCTCAAGGATCGCGTCGCGTCTGGGCTCGAAGCCACCGTATGTCTTGGCAGCGAGAAGCAGTGCGCTGTCCCCTGCAAAGTTGGGGCGATCGACATCGAGAGATCTGCTTTGCAAGAGGATCTGAACTGCAAGATGATCGTCGTATATCACCGCCAGATGGAGCGCAGTGTGGCCTTGGCCATCTGTGATGTGAACATCGATTCGCGGGTCACCCAAGAGGATCTCCAAGATCTCGTGCTGTTGATACTCTAGAGCCGTGAAGAGCGTGGGCTGGCCCTTCGGTCCGCTGCTGTTGACATCGATGCCGTGCTGAAGGAGTTGAATCACGGCTTGCACATCTCCCCGAGCAATTGCAAAGAACAGTGCATTCTGAATAAACCGTCTGCAGCAATGAGCAGCGGGACGCTCTTCGTATGACGGCAAAGAGCCTGCTAGAATGGGAAGTCAGCAGCCGCACTGATAGTGGAATAAGATGACCAACCGATGGTATGGAGGTGGTGCGACATCTCCGACATATAGTGAGAGGCTGTTTCGGATGAGATGATGGAGGCGCCGAACAAACTTGTCGATGGAGGAGCAATGCTCGACCTCGCAGGTCCGACCGAGTATTTATAGAAGCCACTATGATGAGCATATCCTAGCAATGTGCATTCTTCTGGCTGATCCTCTACTTTACATGTGAGCTAGATGGAATTCGGTTGGGGTAGAACCGCGGGAAATGAGGCCTGTGGAACAGACAAGCTGTTCCCAGGAACTCTTGTGCTCCCAGGAATCTCCATGCTCTTCCTGGAGCCCTGCGTCTGCGCAGAACGACATGAATTCCTCGCATTTTTAACAAAGGCTTCTCACATCGGGCCAATCTATTGGTGTGAGAGACGTAGGCTAGCTTGGTGCACTCCACTGCCTCGATGGACCAGAATGTCTGCAGGTAGTTTATCAGAGCAATTTGGACCATGCGAATGGCCCGACTCCTGGCTTACCCTCCAGCGAACATTCCTCAATGTGTCCACACTAGTCAGGAGCAGGAGGAATTATAAAAAGCTAGAAGGCATTTGGAGACCCTAGTGATAAATTCTGTGCCTACTACTTGTCTCATCTTTGATTGTCGATCTACATTACATTGAGTCTTTTCGCCATGTCTACCTATTGGAACCCAGTCAGCGTTTGTGAGATTGGTGAGGATCTGGCCCACCAGGCTACCTGCTGCGGCATCACAGAGCGAGGTGCTCGCTGCAAGAATAGGATCTCTGCAAAGATGCTCAAGCAGGGAAAGGAGAAGCTGAGAAGCCTTGCTCGAACACCTTTTCATGCGCAGACCCTGCAGCCGATTTTGCACAACATTGCAACTCATTTCCTGTGCTCTAGATGGCATCGAGATCGGCAAGCTGACCAGGTGAGTCGACGCTGGTATGATGCCGCTGTTCGCAATCAGCTCGGCAGCAACGCTGCGCTGGAACACGCGGCCCCGCTAAGCCATGAAGAAAGTGACCTGGGCCAACCTGCAACCCATCAGTTGGACCACGGTGTCTCATATGATACCAGTGAGACTGAGCGCGAGCTCGCGCAAGCAATCCAGCCTTATGTATCTCTCGCGATGCTACGAGCAAACAATGTGCCGTGGGCTGTCTCGCCGGCACAACCCGCTATTGCATCCGTCGCGAATATTCTGGCAGGAACTCAAGACCTGGAATTACACTGTCTCGTTGTGAGCCATGATGTGAACGACATTCATTGTACCTTTTGCCTGGCGGAAGATGGAGACACGGCCGATGAAAATGTGATTCTCCGATGTCAACAATGCCACGCGCTATCGCACCTGTCCTGCATGGAACTGTGGCTGGAACAGCGCGACACAGGCTTTGACACCTCTTGCTGTGTTTGGTAAGTTCACTCGCTTCAATGTCATAGAGGGAGGATACTGACAATCAGCAGCCGCAGTAATGGTGCTCTAGATGCCCTCATCCGTCCCATTAGGCGTCGGACCGACTCCGCCAGCACGTTAATGGTAGGCCGGGACATAGGTACGGGGCATAATTCTCAGCTAGAAGATACCTTGTCCACCGAGGATAGTACGACTTCTCAGGGCCGCATTGCTCGGTCACCCCGCGCACCCGCACGGCGCGAACAACTTCGTCGGTCGGCACGGCTGACGCGGGATGTCAGTAGCACTGTTCTGCTTCGACGATCGACAAGATTGGAGAATAGCCGACCGCGAGGCCGTGAGTGATAGCTTCACTTGTCGAGATGGCATTGATGGATAGTAGACTTTGTCTCATTACAGAACTAGGGCTATCAAGACATTCAGTTTAATTTGCGGTCATCGAGACCAATTTTCATTTTTCCTTTAGCCCGACAGCTGGCTGCAATCCTATCAGAGACATAGTGACGTCAATATGCACCAAGATTATGCGCAAGCCAACTATAGGAACAAGGAGAGTTTTGATCTCGAGTGCCCTTCGAAACACCAATGATTGGAGTTCAGCATCTGCGTTGTCATTCCAGCACATAAGAGTGCTACCGGTCAGTTCAAAGACGTGTCAAATATCCACAACGTTGAAAACTTTTCATTTTCTCCAGGCTACTTGGAACTTGGAAATCACAACAATTTAAAGCAACTATAGTCATAATTCGAGAAGAACGGAACAAAATGCGGGTCAAGACCGTCTCCCATATAGAAATTGGGACGGGTAGTAACGAAGTACCAAAGCGCGGAAGTGGTTTGATAGACTCTTCCAAGTGTACCAGGTCAAAGCGACTACGCGAAACATGTCTTCGAAACGCCACATCTAATCAACAATCACACAGCCCTGGCTTCAAGCGCCCTTCCCATTACGGAAAATTGACGTCGCAAACTGTAGCACCGAGTTATGTATCCCAAGTAGGTTGCGATGGCAATTGGTGTCAAGCCGTCCAAATGAAGGCCCACTGCCAACAGATAGCCCGTCTGAAGCGTAAGCCATCTTCCTCCCCGTCAAATGCCTTGATCCGAATACCATTGGCACTAAGCAGCAACTCCTTCGCAGGACAGCAGGCTTCAGAGGCATTCCGCAAGACCTGACTGTCCTAATTTGAAGAACGAGAATTGACCGGAACTAGTATGAATCTTCTAAGTCTCTTGGAAGAGAATCCAACGACGCTGAAGACCTTCGTCCCTTTCGCGATATAGTCCATTGGTTGATTCTTTGGTTGGGATGCTGATTTGGGAGATGGGTCCTCAATTGACCGCCTCTCATACTTGAAGTTTTCACGGATTTCATGAAGTCCTTAGATATCGTATCAGATGGAATCAGTCGAATTGCAGTGATATGCATAGCATCTCCATTGTATCTGATCACTTCAACGGCGATGAAACTTGGCGTGATAGGCTCACCCGTGTGGTCTGTCAACCCCACCAAAACCCTCACTCCTTCGTTGGTGGGAGCGTCATCGGTGCGACCTTTGGAATGCAACATCGCGCTGGCTTCCAATGAGTACTTGAGGCTCACGTGAGCTCCACTACACCCCTTTGAGTATGCACACAGCTCTGTATTGATTGTCATCGCGAAAGTCGGTGGAAAAACTCGGTCACCATTCGCAAGTAGGTCGCCATCATGTTCTGACCACACTATTGGCTAGAATGTTATTAGTGAGTTGCTCGAAAAGTTTCTCTGCTTTCCCATGCAGTAGACATACATACCACATAGTACAAGGATTCATGTGCCGGTTTTTGTTCACGCATATAAGGCAAGTGAATCTCGTGCGACGCCGAAAGGGCAGCAGCTAATGTCGCGATTGCCCCAAATCCGATGAGACTGGCCCACATTGAATCCGACACTTTGAGAATATTTGAAAAATATTCGAGAAACGAGATCAGCCGGAAGTGTGAGGTACTGCGCAAATCCTCCAGGGTGAGCTTTCGACAAGGATACCTCCGTCTCAAGTACTTTCTCACTACTGACGAGGTTAAAAGACTGATGTTCGCTGACCATACATGGACTACTGGGTGGTACGAATGAATATTAAAAATTACGATATAAGCCAACGTCGGAATGGCCACTCATGCAATGTCTACTCAAATTTTTGATCCTTTCTTGACTTGAAAATCCACCTCTTAATGCACCTGGAACGACTGAGCAGTCAACAGTGTGGGGCTGAAGTTGAGACAACTGTTGAAGCAACGGAAGGGCGGCGTTGCCCCACCTGTAATTCTAGTATCGTTCAAAATATGCCCCGGCTTGTATGAAACTGGGGGGTGGGCAGGAACCAGGACGTAAAGAAGGGACCACCAGATCTCACTGAAGTTGCAAACTGGAATTCATGACCGATAGTATTGGGCAGGCTCGCTAGAAATGAGCTAGAATACATTTCTATACTCTGAAGTTCTTCTGAGATTGAATCCCTGCCTCAATATTGATTGCGAACGCGGCTATGAATTGAGTGAACAAGAACTACTGATTAGAACAATTCCCGACAATGCTGTAACTTGCTGAAATTTGTACTTCAACCAGGTCAGACACCCCATTGACGTATTCCCAATGCAATGCAATCATCTTCTCACTGTGTTGGCTCCCGCAAAATCCTCAAGCCACGCTTGCAGCTTCTTGGAATCTCACCGGTTGCCTTCCCGTCAACTTTGGTTGAGCAAAGAGAGTCACGATCATCAAAACCATCACCAAGGCCCCAAGGGCTGCTTCTCCAACTCCACCGTAATACATGATCTCGTAATATGGAATTTCACCAGCGTGAGAGAGCCGTTCAAACGAGGATTGGTATCCATGTAAACTATCAGCAATAAAGCCACCTGGGGCGACGTAGCCAAGGCTGACGAAAAATTGTATAAAGCCAAACAAGGCGAATGCGTCATGGGATTTTGCGGCGCGGCTTGAAGAGACGGTCAGCCCTATCCCAAACGTCGCAAAAGCAGTCGATGCAAGTGCATCAAGTATCGCAGATATAAGCACTCGGTGCATCAGGTTTGCGAAAACATTGTCTGCGACACTGTCACCGGAGGCTGCGAGATCAGATTTTGCACGATCGCGCAAGACAACTGCAAACCGGGCAATAGCTGAATCAAGGCCGGCAATAGCTAAGTTGATCACGATAAGAGAAGCGATGGCGAAGCGGATGCAGATCACGTCAAATATGGGTTGCAGTCTCATTTTGGTAGGATGTATAGAAAAGCGTGCTATTCAGAGGGTTGAAGATACTCATCTGGCAGAGACGAGGTTTAGTCGACCTTTAAACTTGTTATGAGAAGAGATTTTGCTAATTCTTGATTGTTCCCAGGAACGGTAGAGCTCCCAGAATCCTCAATCACATTTCTGGGTGACTACGATATGATATTTCCCAAGGCTCTGGTCTACCAACACCACAGAGATCAAGTCGCACCAATCGTGTACTCCTAGGTATTCCATACTACACGAAATCCAGTTTTAGAGCTCGGGACTGTATCAATACAACCCCCCCATTCATTCCAAAGTCGCGGGAAAATACGCCTAGGCGGCCACCGCCCTGCGCACCTTCCGTGGCACTGATGCAAAAATTTGGTGCATGGGTTACTCAACGCGTTGACATAACCGCGTTCATCAATTCACTCAACAAGATCTTCACGACTGGGAGGCGAGATCATTTTTCCAGAGAGCCTGCTTTTCACATGTCCGGAGCTGCCACTTTTGATCGCTGGATGCTGCAGCTCTGCTTTTCCTCACCAGATGGCGACTCGTTGCAAAGTTACGATGAAACTGACCGGCCACAACCTTTGCCACTCTTTTTGGGCAGCGAGATTCAAGGGTGCGCACAAGGCAGAACCGC
Organism: Talaromyces sp. PF30-5; assembly: GCA_023626375.1. Taxonomy (NCBI): domain Eukaryota; kingdom Fungi; phylum Ascomycota; class Eurotiomycetes; order Eurotiales; family Trichocomaceae; genus Talaromyces; species Talaromyces sp. PF30-5. Next base: position 2,269 of record JAMAGU010000056.1, on the reverse strand, counting down.
CGATCAGTATGTGAGCTGCGTCCACTGCCTTCAATTTCTTGGCTGCTGTCGCATAGCGTAATCGGGTTTTCCCACATGTTGACTGAACTTCATTGGACAACAATCATATACGAGTCCCAACTTTGCCGAAGGTGATATCGACTGAGAAGATAAATTCACTCCAATTCCGTCTTATTCTCTGTCCCCTCTCATCTTCTCTGCATTGTCTCTGCATTGTACTCAGAAATCCTCGGACACGACACTGTAACCACCATGCCTTCCAATAGCAGAATTCTCCCAGCAGCTACTGAGAGACTCAGTGGACTTTCGAAACAGATTTTTGAATTCGCCCTGCTCATTGCTCTTATTTCGACGATCCTCTTGCGCCCTACGCATTCTGGAAAACTCAACTTCCACCCCAGCATAGCTCCAACCTTGTACAGCATGTCACTCATTACGACCGTGCTATCTTGTACAGTCTCCCTGATGATGGAATTCTATCGCGACGACTCCTTGATTCCGGATCGACTTGAGCGCATACTCATGTGGGTGCCGCTCGTCCTGCTCGACCTTTCTATTGTTGAGCTCATCGCGGGCATATCAGCCTCCGGCGTCTCAGCTGAGCACCGCGGTATTCTCAGTTGGTATTCAAGGGGCATTTTATTGGGTTGCATATGCCTAGCAATATTTTTGGCGTACAGGCGTATCTGTCGAGCCAATTATGCTGTTCGTGCTGGAGGTCTTGAATAATCAAGCAGTGAATAAAGGAAAGGCTCGGAGGCCAAGTATGGGGATGCGGATCAGATGTTCTTTCACTGCAATTCGCCCGCGCTTGAGTGGTGCGGAAGCAGTTTTTGCGTCGGGACATCATCTGATATAGCGTAGTGAAGGCCCTAGAGTCAATATAATGAGGCTTCCACACTCTACTTTTTTCTCAAAGGCACCATTGTGTCAGCGAACCTCGTTGTTACGACGTCTAGGCTCTTTTTTATCAAGGTTATTTCCTAATCTCTCTCATATTTGCTATTGCTAAACCCTCCTCAATCGTAGCAGGTTGAAGCTCAATGAATCTCATTCTATGCCCCCCCATCAAACGTAGCCAATCCGAACGTTCAATCGCACTGGACCAGGCGCAAGGTTACCGCCGACGCCCTTCTCATATCTAGTCGCGAATGTGTAGGCATTGTCAATTCGAGCGGCGCCTTTGCTGACACTGGAGCAAACTCCTGTCACTGTATCGCAAATCTTCATTCCTTGCACGTCCAACTGGGCGCTCTGCGCAGCAATTGCAGAGACATCAAATCCACTCCACCCAAGATTAATGCGCGAGCCAAAATCAAACTCTCCCCAGGTGGTCGCGTAACCCCCGTTAGTGTCCAACGGGATGTGAGACCCGCGCGCAGCTGCCCATCCACCTTGTGAGTCGTCATCGAACGCAAAGAAGCGAGTTTGGCTGCCTGTGAGGTGGAAGTCATGACAGGCGTTACCAAACCATCCGTCCATCACCCCGTCTGGTCCGTATTTGTTCCAAATAACCACTGTCCAAGAGTCGCCGGGGACTCCATTGAACTCAACCACATGCCTGTAGTCATCTGCAGCGTGTGCAGGGATCTCGATGATATTGCTGCCATACGGGATGCCAACATTCCCCCGGTAGTTGTCGCCGCTACCGATTGGGAGCGTGCGCTGACCGAAACCTGCAGAAGCGTACCCTTGATTCCCGGATATCTTTCTTCCGTGGGCTTCTTGTGAAAAACTATTTCTCGAACCTCCATCGGTCCAAGCCAGCGTGGGTACGATGACGCTCTGGAGGGCAACAGCGAGGAGCCTGGCGGTGCGCATTTGTTCCTGTCATTGAATGTCCTTTTGATTGCTAATGACAAGGATGGGGAAGTAGGGGGCAGGCTGCAATTCCAGGGAGGCAAGTGAAGCTTTTTAATGGAAGCCGTGTCTTTCTCTGGGCGACCTTCGATCCTCATCTTTTGATTACAAACGGGAATCAGTTTTTGGCTCGAAAGGAAGCTATGTCGTACTGAAGCCTTCTCTTGTATAATAATCCAGCTATTGGAAAGAATTTTGCCTAGTGAATATTAATAGATGCGCGTAGAGAGATGGTATAAATTGTAGTATGTTATTGACAACGGGCTTCGACAAACAAATAGATTCAAGGGGCGCCGACTTGCTCTAAACAGCTTTGCGATTTGCACTCAATCTTCGATTCATGGTAAAGTTGCGTGACAGCAGAGCCCATTCTCTGTACTGGTGAGCTCTTCACGATGTGGACATATGA
>JAMAGU010000055.1:0-14034 GCA_023626375.1 Talaromyces sp. PF30-5 | reverse complement strand
TTCTCCAAGTCAAATAGTAGCACGCACGAAATTCAAAAAGCTTTTAGGTCTCATTGCCATACCCTCCCATGTTGCTTTGGCGGAATGAGTGTCGATAAACTGTCGCAGGACGGTATACATTGAAGAAAGGCTTGCAAATCCACCAAGTTCTTGCTAGGGGCGGAGAGCCACTCCATCCCCCCTTTAGTTTGCACCCTGCATTAATCAAAAGTCACGGCAGTAGAGTCGGATCAGCCAAACCGAAAAAGCTCCCAGAGAGAGAATCATCGCCATCCAAAGAAGGGTAAGCATGGAGCCCCCCACCCGACCCTGGCCGCCAAGGTCATCGAGCACTTCGGTGATAGTATGACTGAGTATGCCGTACATGGTGGTAACGCCGATGGCAGCCGCAGTGACTAGAGCCAACGAGCACTGAGAAGTCAGTAGGTTTCAAATGAGCTAGAGTCTCGTAACTCACCATATGGAGCGCTGTGAGTAGTTTCCTGTGTCCACCGTAAAACTCCCTCCATATGCCAAGTACTATTGCTAAAACGTTCATTATAAACCCTAGGATGCACATGCTGGTGATGCCATGAGAAAGCCTCGCATAGCCACTAATATCGTGATCGTCTTGCTCGCGTAGTAAATGGTCGACGAGTGGAGAGGCTGATCGCAGAATCGCTGATAGATCGAAGCAGAATGATAGACTCGGATGAGAGCACACAGCCTTTTGATCGTCATGTCCACTGCAGAATCCCCAAAGACCAACGCGATAATAGTCTGGCAGATGGAACTTGATCTCGCTAGTAGTGTCCTCTGCCGCACCTGCGATCTGGTGGGACGTGCTTTCTACCGTGCCTGCTATACCCGAGGTGGCTGATCCGATCTCTGTTTGTATTTCCTTGGGGTTAGGGCTGACCGGAGGGGCTCGAGGAAGAAGCTGCGAGAATCCCTGACTAATCGAGCTGCCCTGTATTCTTGGAAAGTCCTTAAGGTTAACCTGCACGATATTAGCTTGGTATAGAAACTATCCATGGGCATGCTTACTTCCATCAGGTAGAGGTGTTTGGATGTAGATGGCGAAGTGCACCCGGCAAAGAAAATGCTCCAGCAGATCACAGCCACAGCAGAAGCCGATATGGTAAGCCAAGCGGCAGCTTTGTCGGTACTGATTCTCCTTGGGACCTTCATTTCATAGGTCTTTGATTCTTTGCACAAATTGAGATGGAATGGGCGACATAACCCGTTGGCCAAAGGAACCGGCACAGTATTTGTATGTATCAGGCTGCGCCAATCTCAGGGCAAGGCTACCTATCACGCTATTATGATTCATGCAAAACCATGCGGTCTGCAACTGCTAGATGCGGCTAGCCACGTCAACTGGTGCGCTTGCAATTATTTAGTACAAGTCCACCACATACTTGAGTGTTCCACCTCAGCTTCAAGAAAAAGTCAGCTCATTTTGAAAGAAAGGACAAAGAGAAAAAAAGGACATCGGAAATGTAGCTAAACTATGTAAGGCTCAACTGAAGTTTTCGTTCTCTTTTTTGTTGCGTTTTGGGCAGTCTCAAGTACATGTACACGCTACTTTATCTTACACTGGTCGTTCAGCTTGAACGTAGGCTGGGCAACGATGCAGACCAACAGTTCAAGTAAAGATATTATCGTGAAACGTATCCTTTTGTGTCTAGTCAAGTCAAAGGCTCACTATCTACATCTCTCGATGTGGATCCCAGTGTACGATGATTTCCGAACAGTCGTTTACCAGGTTCAACGGGTTGCGAAATTGATGCAGCGACTCGCTGTTGTTGACAAGCTTGTCGACTGGACCCCTTTTGATACGCATTCCTAAGAAAAATGAGACGCTAGCGATTTTGGTCCGGTCAGAAAAGGCTTTTCTCGCTAGCACAGGATGCATGAAAACTCCGAATGCTGAACTAGGATTTTATTCTTGACGGTCTCTCCTGGAGTCATTGCAGCCAACATGCAGCGGTAATTCCCACAGCAAAAATTGCGGATTTAACTGGCCGAGGATATTGAAAGTGATAATGACAGCGACAAGAATTGTTTGCGACCGGAATTGCGCGGCGATGTGTAGTAATAACTGTTGTGATTCTTTTGCATATTTGACACCAGGTTATTAGAACAAGGCCAATGCTAGTTCTCTCCTTTCCAGTGTCCCATCAAACAACAAATTTTACAGAATTCAATAAAGCTGCACAGAAGGCGATGCCAGAGTCATGATGGGTTTGCCTCACAATTGAGTACGGTGTCAGGAATTATATTTTCTGGTGAAATTTATCCAATGTCTCGTCAATTCCAGGGAAAATATAAAGATCAAATAGCCTCAATGTCCACCATCATACTCGCTGGAGAATGTTGAAGGCTTAATCTAGCTGGGTCCTGCCAATCCGATGTCCATTTGAGAGGGATAGTGAATGAGAAAACGCAACCCCAAAGAGCATTTCCCAATTCGGGCTCAAATCCGTCCGAGCGAATAAAACGTCCACTACTGACCGGTTCATTACTAAGAAATTCAGATCGTGGCCAAGCATTAAGAACTATCCACTGCGAGAATGGATAATATATCGTCACCTCAACACGTCCGACTGAATTCTCAAAGTCAAACGCGAGTCCGCAGTTCAGAAACTAATGAGAATGTACAATTGCGAGTGGGCATCATTCTCCCAAGCCGACCTGGTATATCACATACTGTGTTGTTTATTGGTTGAAGATGTAGTTTCATTGACATTTTGCCGATGGAACTTTTTGACGCTTTGGATGACTTCCTGATGCATAAGCTGGGACCGGCATTGCAAAGTATTTAATCACTGGTTGAGATTTCAAAGACAAGCGTTGGCCCAAGCAGTAGCTACAAGATTTCATCTTGAAATCCGCTCACCTTAGCACATGAGGTTTTCGAGGCGTCATTGACCTAGCAGCCCTGTTTGAGCAGAAGCACTGCCTTGAAAAGGGGGTGCGAGATATCGTCTCTGTATGGGCCAGTATGGAATCCCCAATATCACACAGTTGCCTTAATTGTGAGCACATTGAAGGAGCCAGTCTGTACCTACAAGAGAATCCCCTTGCAATATTTGATAACGATCAGTTTCAAATGACTATTCTTCAAGTTTCCGTCCTTTGCCGTGCTACAGCATGTATTGAAGCAATCGAGGTCATCCTTCGAGAGATATCAGAGCCAGACAGAAGAAGGTATATCAATCAACTCGACGACTTCAATCATACTACTTTGGATTACGCGATTCGAATTTCCCCTCCTACTGTTATCCATGCTCTCATTCGTGCAGGGGCAGAGTTCGACAATCACGACCAGCTGGGTTTTACGCCACTCATGAATGCTTGCCACCTGGGACGGGTGGAAACCGTTCAATGCTTAGTTAGACACGGTGCCAGTTTCACCGCCGCGAGCAACGCTGGTCTCTCGGCTCTGGAATATGTCATGATGGGAGACAGTAGGTCGAACGATTCTCTCCTGAAGTATCTCGGACCACGAGCCGGTCATTATCAGCTCAATAGGGCGCTCTCACATGCGCGCGGCCAAGGCAATGAGTTTGTGAATACCCTGATAGAGTGCGGTGCAGATGCTCAATCCATGAGGTCATCCGAAGACATGGTTTCAATTCGCTCGCCCCGGCCTCCTTCTCCGACAACTATACATCAAAGCTCTGCGTTGCCAGTAGTTGAGAGTGCGCCAGAGCTTTGGGCGTCTAATGTAACAGAAAGAGCTTGAAGGAATCAAAGAGGAGGGACTTATCATGGATATGCTGCAGGAAGGCATTTTGGTTTCGGCTGGAGGGAACCCGTCCAATGCAGTAAGGAAGAGAATTATTTCGACAGAGGACCGGGGGAGGAGGCCATACTTATGTGTCTCTCTGTTGGTCTTGTTACCGCCTGCTTTGTATTGCCGCGGTGTAGTCTTCTCTGTCTGTCGCTTTTTGAGGGGCGGGTCACTGGAATTGCTTGTGGAAAGTGAGGCCTGTTGAACTCCTTTTACTGATTCTTCTACTGTGACAGTTTGGGCAGCAGTCAAATAAGGCCAGTGATTTAGTGAAAGGTCCTTTAAAGAGACATGTCTGGCAACAGTTCTTCGGGCTGTATCTGTTGAATCAGCGATGGAGTTGCTCAACTTAATTCACCAACGCGTGTTCAAGTTTCAACATGTATCAACGGGCACGGTTCAATCACTTGAACACGATGTGAACTGGGTTACCAGTTTTCTGCGACGTGCTCTTTTATCACCACCGCTTCGTTCACAGCACTGGCTGTGACTATATGGATATAAGCCTGTGATTGGCGAGTTCCCTGTCATGGTGAATGCTGAACTATTGCTCACTGCGGAGATTCCAGAGCCAACCGAATGTTGATTATCTTGTGGATGTTTAATTATCTCTTTTTATCAACTATCGCAAGTCTTGTCTCGTAAATTTCATCAGCTGTTGATGTACCTCTCAGTCAACTGTATGCATCAAATCAAATTTTTGGCGCAACAATTTACTAACAGAAATAATAACCCGAAAAGAAAACAAATTTATCCAAACTTATATCTGGAGGGCTTAGGCGGCTATTGCACTGTTGAGCTCCTGCTATTGCAGTCATTAATAGATGGCCACCCTTTGTGTCGGCGCGCCTGGTCATGCTTAGCGCACTTACAGGCCCTGTGTTCTGGGAATCGTCATTTATGGAGTACATTGCTGGGCTTTGTATCCATAGCCGGGGAGTAGTATAAAAGCAGGTATCTCCCCCTTCTTCTCTAGACAATGAGAATATTCAAAATCATCTCCAAAATGACCATGCGCCTCTTCCTTAGTCTGTTCGTTGGAAGCATGCCAGTGGTCTTTGCCGCAACTTTCCATCTTTTCGATGTTGACGGAAAGTGTTTAATTTATTCTGTGGGCAATTTGGATTGCACTGGGTCTTCCGAACCCTTCGCCAACCTGATTGGAAGGAACTGCTATTGTGAGGCGCCTCAACCAGCAGTACGCTGATTTTATCGCTAATCAAGCTCTTTTTCTAGTTGGACAATCAACGGCTGACGAGCCCCGTACCGTCAACGTCACAATCTGCGACCAAAACCCTACAAATGGTCATTCAGCTGCTACCGTCCGAGTTGATCAGACGGGGTTAATCTCATTTCAGAACCAGGAGGGGCAAGGAGCGAGCTGCTCGATCGACTCCTCTTTTCAAGTGGGAAGTGTGTGCACTGCTGGTAACGAGACAATGGAGCAGGCGACGAATACTCCAAAGAAGGCGACACAAGCGACAGCGATGCATTCTACCCTCAGAAAGGCGACTCCGGGCCCTGTGGTTACGACGGCGCAACCGTCTGATTGCTAATATATTCGGCCTATAGAGGACTCGGGAGGTACCTGCAAATGGCTGCTCGCACTTCCTGAACGGCTGAAAAGTTGGCTTTGAAAGAGCTTTGCTTTCTCGATTTCCAATATGCCCCTAAAGTAGTACTACACTTACGCAATTAACTCTGACCGCTTCTTATGTTTGTTCCTATCTCAGTTGAGATACCCAGTGAGATTCCATAGTTTATTAGCACTGGGCAATCTCGATGATCAGATGGCTGAAACTCCTGATTCAGTAATCTATACTAGAGAGCATCACACTTGAATATCCAGATATTATAGTACAGGATCTATGTGAATACTTAGATATTCCCGATCTGCCCAGAGTAAGCTTGGGTGATGCCAGAGATCGTCGGGGCGCAAGTCTCACTGCCTGCAACCCCCATGGGAAGAACAACTACAAGTTGAGCTCGAATACACAAGACTTCAAACCAGTGTGAAAGCTCAAAAATCAGATATTCAGAGATCAAGCAGCTCGACAAATTTCATATTGATAATATTTGTGAAGTAAACCACTAGCGATTAGACATCGCTACGATGGACTTTTCCAAGAACGAGTCCTCATTTATCCCCTTTCATTTGGACCGCGGATAATGGATTGCCATCGCTGACTGAAACTAGATCCGAATCCCTGCGTTGTATGTAGACTGTAGGTAGACGATATCTCTTCCAATTCCTCCCAAAGAAAATGATATATAGGAGTCATCATCTGGAGACACCTGTATGATGCCTGAAAAAGTAGGCTGGCTATCAGTTGATAACTATACATGTAGTGAGATCCACGCATGTACACCCGCGGTTCTTTATACTAAGCAATGAGTGTCGCAGTTTGCCTCTTTGGTACGCTGGGTGAGTTTTTGGGTCTAGCACTTTCTGGAAAGGCTCTAATGGCCTCTCTTAGATAAATCGATCGGACATCGCTTGAACATCTGTTGAATCTCTTCGCAGTCCCCAAAGTAAGCATTATAACATACCGAACCGACCCCTAGCCTTGTGACTGTGCACTGGCTGGCGATCAGTTGACACCAGATATCAATTGTTCTCCGTCAATCCCCCAGCCCAACTCAAACTAGCTCTCTGAATTGATTGACTCGGGTGGTACGTGAAACATGCATGAATCCCCGAACTTCTCTGGCTCATTTGACTAATCTCTGAGTATTATTAGCATATCGGCGCCTCGAGAAGCCATGACTGATTTGAAAATAACAAACAATCAATACGTGGCAGGTCCTGGCCATTAAAAAGTTACAATGGATTCAACGACGGCGAGTTAGGTGGTATGGTGATAGATGTATTGGTTTACCCAGAAAAGTCCGACGCGTCGATTCCATGAAATGTCCAATTACCGTATCTCTTAAAATGTATCGCTATGTCTATATTAGTGGAATGACGTCTCTTTGGGAGTGATGTAACTCAACTGTACAAGCAACTTTGAGGAAGGCAATTACTGTACTGTATAGCTACACAGCATACATTGCGGCAAATAGTATTCAGCTTGAGACTAGAAGGTCAACCCGGTACCTCTGTTGAACAAACCCCGTTACAAACAACACTTCTGCCTCTTCCGTGGACTGTGCTTGCGCAGCAGATCAGCGACTATGGAATGCCCCGCATGCTCTGCCCACCAAAGGGCTGTGAGTCCTCTGTCATCGGTCAAGCCCAAGTCAATATCAGGATGCCTCAGCAATTCTTTGGTCACCGAGACACACCCAGTGGATGCGGCAAAGAAAACCGCAGTCCATTGTTGAGGACCGCGGGCGTTGATGTCGATTCTGTTTTCTTGTCGGAGAGCGCATACAACTGGCAACTTGTAGGATTGAACAGCTACTTGGAGAGGTGTAGCTCCAGTAGGGCTTTTCTGATTGACCTGGACTGACTTCCAACGGAGGAGTGCCTCCACTGCGGGGGTGTTGCCTGCGCGGCTTGCGGACCAAAGCGGAGGCACGACCTGTGTTGTCTGGGCATTGATGCACACACCCGGCTGTTCCAATAGTAGAGCGAAGACCTGCAGGGTAGGACTTTCAGCAGCGCGGGCCAATGGTGTCACCCCATATCTGTCAGGTTCATTCAACTTCAAATAGCTCAGACGCAGAATCAGTTTCACGAGGTCGTAGTGGCCTCTATTGACTGCGTGCCATAGAGCCGTTCGTCCTCGGGAGTCTGACAGATTCACATCAATCCCATGATGTAACAGGAGAGACTCAACCATACGCACAGATTGCTGTCCCTGGAGCTTCTTCACAGCCAACACGAGAGGTGGATCATGTTGTGAGCTTTGGCGGTTCACATCAATCCCCGCGTGCGTCACCAGCATCTGCACTGCGATATGGTTCTTCGCAAGAATTGCATGATGTAGCGGCGTCCAGCCGAGATGGTCCGTGACATTGACGTCCGCTCGACCATCAGCAAGCAAAGGATTCAGAATGTAGTACTCGCGACGCTCGACCGCGTAAAATATGGCAGAGAGTCCATCCGAGCATCGATCGTTGACATCAATCTCTTGATATTGAAGAAGGCGCTCGACAATAGCAGCGTTTCTGCCAATCACGGCAAGTGATAGCGGGCCTCGGCCGCCAAAATCGCAAGAGTAGCGAAGATTAGGCTGATATTTGAGTATCAGGCCCACGGCCTCTGGGTATTGTAGGTCAATAGCAAGAAGAAGCACGTTCTTCCCCGCGTATTCAAAGTCGATATTTACATGGTATTCTTCGATGAGTCGCGCTGCAATACCCAATCTTTGGGCCTTCACGGCTCGAAAGAGTGGGGGAACTTTGTCGGACAAGAGGGACTGGAAGAGCGCTTCAGTGAAAATGAGACTGGTTTCACGACAGAGCAGGCAAAGGTTTAGGATGTGTTTGGTTTGGAGATGTCTGCAAATCCAGAACAAAAGCTCAGTTGGAAGTTCGGAAAGCATTAGGACTTGCTTTTACCGTGTTAGATTGTGTCAGAGGTATAAATCGCAGCAGATTGCAAGATTACTTACACGGGGTCTCATAGCGCAGCGCACCGTTTCCTTATGTGCATAAACTAGATCAACATACGCAAGGTATGGAGGACCCAGTCCTTTGGCCCTATGGAGTCCCCCGGCGAGAACCTCCCCAGCCAGAAGCCTGCATGTGAAGCCAGTCCGTGCCCCAAGAACACCACATATGGATCCTCGAAAGCACAAAGCCAGGCCTGGAATCATGATCGAACGTTCTGGGAGCGCTACATCTCCCAGGACCAGCCAAAGGGGTCCTAGCACCGGCTTTCAAGAACCTGGGACTTGTTTACATATGCCGCAATACAATACCACAGTATAACGCACGTTTGTATGCCCCTCACTACCAAGGATACATGATGAACCATCTGTGGGGAGAATAATGGGCCGAGCAAAGGCTGAGCGGTTATGTAGCTTAAAGCTATTAATACTACCTCACCATTTCTCACTGCGGATGTTTGAGTCATCCTCTGAACTAAGCGCCCAATCTCTGCAAGACCCATAGCTCGCGCAACGAACGAGTTCCCACACAAGGCGTAGGCTTCGGCCTGGGGGCCGATGCTCATCTTTATGATTGCTGCGGTCATGTGGTACTGTACGTGCATTGGCGGACACACTCGAACTAGTTCCAGGCCCATGAACCTCGATCCCATCTACAGAACGCTTGGTTTCAGGATCATCTTGACCGGTCCCGGGAGCTGGAGCCTTCCTAGAATGCTCACACCAAATCCCAGGGTCAGATTTTCGCTGTCGGGGATCTACGTCACACCCTTGGGACGAGCAATTTAGTTTCATGTGCGAACTTCTGACCTAAGCAAGTTACGAGGAAATGGGCCCTGGGATTTCGATAAGTGATCCCGCGAATGACTGAACCCAAATGTGAGGATCTCACGTATCGTTGGATGAGGAGTGTGTCTTCCGAATGAATAATCAGTATTAAGAAAGCTATAGTCGACTCTAGATACAAGACGTAGCGCGAGGAAGCAAAAGAAAGGTAGCTTCCTCGCGTTCAGGGGAACCCATATACACCATGTGGGTCCCGCGCAGATCATATCTCCATCCATCCTGTGGTATATCTCTGACACCAAACTGGGAATGTAACCATTGGCCCTGGGAACTATCTTGCTCCTGGGGCACTTGAATCGTGTCCCGGAGCAGTTGCATCTGATCTCAGGGCGAGACTTTTGCTTTCCGGGATCTAGGTGAGGTGTGACCCTAGGCAATCGCTAAGACACTTCCTGGGCTACCCAACCCATAAATCACGACGATTTCTCTGCTCGGCATTTCTTGATATAGCTGGCCAAATTTGCTACGACATACTTAAATGCTGGAAGACCCCGAAGAGTTTTTCAATCTCTATACCATTTTCTTTGACCATCCCAGTCTAGCACGCACCGGCCAAGAGCTATGAATTTGCAGAGCGCGGAGACCGACGATTCTTTCGCTGCCTTCCCCACTCCAGACAGATATCAATTTGCGCACAAGAAGTGAATACCGCAGGCAACGAGCTCTCTCCGCCCTAGTTGCATAGACAACATTATTGGAAGAATTAAACATGAGCATGATTATTCATGTCAAACAAATCAAGCCTTAACGAACACGCTACAACATCTGCGTCAGGAAAATGACGGACTCTTTCAAATGCTGCGGCTCAAGGACAAATATCTTCAAGCAGCTCAGCGGCGCATAGAAGAGCTCAAGCAAGAGGTCGACAAATCGAGGGACGTTGCAGGATGGGTGCATGACTGGGAAGGTCGCTTGGCTGCGTGCGAGCAATAGATCCCCATGTTCCAACAATCGTCCAGGGAAATAGTCCAATCGACACGAGGCCCGACCGCGGGTCTGCAAGCAGACAATCAAGCACATGTTCCCCGTCTTAGGCGGTCGGCTCGGTCAACGAACTTGAGGGTGAATATTCCGCAAAGCCAGAAATCCCCGAGACCAATACAGCAATCGTCACTGAAGAAACCGCCTCGACCTGGCCGACAGGGTTGAGATGTGGCTTCACCTCGAGTGGGTCATTTTATATCGAAGCATCTGGCTCATGTATCATATTTAGCCTTTCCGATGTGACGGGGATTGGCTTATTGAATTCTTGATGCTCGGCAGTATTTGGCATATTATCCATCATCTGCATGAACTATGAGTTTACTAGATTTTGTAATAAAAATTTTATCTTATCACTCTCTCTAATCTACTTGCTGGTTCTACTAATGATCAAACCAAAAAGGTATTTATACAAGGGCATTGTAAGTAGGCACCGTCGACTCATCCTGATTCAGAACAGCCTAGGGTTTGGGCTGTTCATTTTAGAAAAACTCTAAGAAGATGTACTTTCCATGCATCTGAGACCGGTGATACGCCGGGTCTCAGGTTCAACATACGTTGAGAAAACCTGTTAGGTCGTTCCCATTCTGTGGTGAGGTGGAAAGCCCGCCACATTGATGTCGAAAAGGCGATCCGCGCAGTCTAGAGGTCCACACGCGCAGTTGTCCAAGATTCATCTCGAAAAAAGATGTCAAAGGCATTTCATCAGTCAACAGTGTTGATGGGGCGAATGATTTGTTACGTAGATAGAGTTCAAGCCAACCCCGGCTCTGGGGGGACGAGCCACTCCGCCCGGTCTCCACTCATCATTCACCATTCTTCAACGTACTTCAACGGTGAATCAACCACCACAGCACGAAGTGATGACCGACAAATCTAACGTGGGTCAGCAAAAGTCCATTCATTATGTGCACCAGTGGCGCACGTGCATGACCGTACTCCAGAGCATAAAGAGGCGTTCCCCTCCCGTCAGAGACAACAGCAGGACTCAGCTCCTCACACTCTAGGCCATCCGGAGTGTCTTCTCTGTCGTCTGAGACGTGAAAAACCCCCGTGACGACGGCTGTTGCTGCAATGAGCCCAGCAATGTAAGAAGAGTGCTTCGCAAGATAGGCTCTGCGTCATCAAGTGTGCTTCGCAGGGGGGCGCTGCGTTAACAATTGAACTCCGCAGGAGACCGCTGCGACACCAAGTACTCCGCAGGGGACAGCTGCGACACCAAACGTTCTTCGCAGGGGGGCGCTGCGTTAACAATTGAACTCCGCAGGAGACCGCTGCGACACCAAGTTCTCCGCAGGGACATCTGCGAAACCAAGAGTCTTCGCAGGGGGGCGCTGCGTTAACAATTGAACTCCGCAGGAGACCGTTGCGACACCAAGTACTCCGCAGGGGACAGCTGCGACACCAAGTACTCCGCAGGGGACAGCTGCGACACCAAGTACTCCGCAGGGGACAGCTGCGATACCAAGTACTCCGCAGGGGACAGCTGCGACACCAAGTACTCCGCAGGGACATCTGCGAAACCAAGAGTCTCCGCAGGGGGGCGCTGCGTGAACAAGTGTTTCCTCACAGCCAATGAGCCCTGTGTTGTATAAATGTGCTCGGTCGGCCAAGGCCTGTGTGGCCGCCAGCGTCTTGTCACGATCCTCTAGCAATGTGCAAGCACCTCTTCGTGGTGCTAGAGACTAGTATTCGCCTGCTTGACCGAGCAGTCGAAGAAGCCAAGTCTTGCACAACTCCTTCCACAAACATACACTAAATTCAGGTAGCGAGAACGATACCAATGCAGATATTATCATTGTTTTTTCTTTTCGTAGAAATTTAAGTTCATATACAGTGCAGAGAAGCGTTTTCTGCCATCAAATATGCACAGCAATGTTCATTCGTTAATCGTAGGATTGTGTATAAGAGTCTGCGACGAATCACGACGAACAGCGGCGAGGACTGTCATGATGAGATCAACACCCGTGAAAGTAGTGTGTCGTTTGCTATGCTAATGTGCTGAGGTGGATGTTGAAGAGTGTTGAAGAGTGTTGAAGAGTGTTGAAGAGTGTTGAAGAGTGTTGAAGAGTGTTGAAGAGTGTTGAAGAGTATTGGAGTGGTGAAGGCATGAATAAACAGTTGGCTGGGCGGTTCCCGACCGTTGACTCTTCTCCGAATTGTGTGGGATTTGTTTTTGCCTCATCTCTTTTCATTTCGCCTTACCCTCTCCAATGCTAAGAGCCACCAGCATGGAGTTCAGGATTAGAAGCAATGATATTACGACGGGTATGGTCATGATGCCATTCAACATTTATATTGTTGCAAACTTAATTCACTTCTTACATGTACTTTTTTGTAGACAAAGTGTTTCTTACCTAGATTACCTTCCTCGCAATAAATGCCATTATGCCATTCAAACCAACTAGCCTCTGAATATCAAATAAAAGTCTCGCCAGTCCAGTCCGCTATGAAGAGCCGGCCGATTAATTCTTTCCAATGCCAAATTAGAATTCCGTAGTTTGGGGTTCCAAAAAGAGTTCCAAAAAGAGATTCAGGACCGCGGTCCAATCAGTGACTACAGGCCGCTGAGTGCTGCGACAGAGCGATAGGCAACAAACCCGCAGGACTTTTCAGCACACGTAACCATCCCAGGCATTCCACACGTTCTGATTCCTCTTCCTGGACAATATTATCTACTTCTAGGGCTTTTATGGGGTCCAAGCCTTCTATAAATATCTCATAGCGCGTACTACAAGACTGCGTGACTTGTAGAGGTGGGTGGGGAGACCGTAAAACGCGTGGATGACGTTGCACCCCATCCATACAACTCAATTTAGCACGACAGAGTACAACTTACCCTGACCATCTTGTGGAAGTAATTTTCGCTTGATCAGTCGTCGAATCACCCATCCAATAGTAACTGACATAGATAGGATGTTGAGCACTTGGAGAAGCGCCTTCAAGCCAGCCTACTAACCCACTTACTAACCTACGAGAAACTCGCTGCGACACTACTTTCTGGAGATATCCTATGTTATAAGGTTTTATGTATGGGCTTTCAGGAGACACAGCATATACAGATGGACATGTACAGTAGATCAGTGATAGTTGCCCTTTCGGTTCAGCCGCCGGGCGTTAATGAATTGTTTGTTTGTTAGTTTGTTTGTATTCCGTCACTATGTTCTCTTTGGTTCGAGTGTTTGTGACTGGACTTGTTTGAGTCTCCTGGCTTTTGCGGGGATGCTGTCGGTACTGGTGAGGCAGATCTGTTGCCCAAAAGCTTTAATTGTTCTCTCAAAATTCGCAATTCCCGTGCGAGCACGTTCGGCAGACGGATGCAACTGTGCCATTATGAGGTAGGGATTGTCGGTCTCGAAAGATGGATAGATGTAGATTCCGTGAAGGTACTTGATATGGAGGAATCAGGAAGGAGGAAACTTCGATCTACGAGAATTCTGGGCGAGGACGTATACCCGGGGCGGCCCAGACAATGGCGAGGGGACGCGCGAAGTGGGTCGAGGGCAGATCAGCTATTATGAACCCAAATACAGCCTGCCCTTCACCGCTTCACCTCATGTTTGTAGCCCAACGAGTCAACATCAACACGCACCCGTCAACACTCACCCATCAAGAATCACTCCTATCAAGAGTCGCATCAGCCCAAAGTCGCTCTCAGCACCATTTTCCACTTTTCAATGCCGGACGATCTAAGACGGGTCAGGTCACCTTATTGGTCGCCGTCATGGGGTCCTGGCATTGCGTTCGCGAATGAGGGATCATTCAGACAAATTGCCTACTTTTAACATATCTCTCATGCAGTTGGAGACGACCGCTTTGAATTGGCTCATCAGTGGGCATGTCGAGGAACCTATTGCGTAAAGCGACTTTACT
>JAMAGU010000054.1:0-17776 GCA_023626375.1 Talaromyces sp. PF30-5 | reverse complement strand
ATTATTAATTTTTTTTTATTTTTTTTTATTTTATTTTATTTTTTTTTTTTTCAACGCAGTGGGGTTTCCAAGGTTGTTGACGATGGAAGAGGCATTAATCAGATCGATGTCTCTCGGGCTACAAACAACTTGAAGTGGATCGGATGAGCGAACATTCACAACAACTTGAAGTTTCAGGTATTGCGCCACACAAATGCAGGAGTCTTAGTCTTATCAAAACATTTGAACCACATATAGGGACTTGGCGAAGGATAGCCGTCGGTCGCTTCAAGTTGTTTTCGAACCACATGTGCACTTGTACTATCAATACAAAGGAATTACCTGCGCTCCGGTGTCCATTCAAATATTTGAATGTCCAAATCAATCTCCATTCGGTTGATTTTGATGTTTCAAAAGTTTTCTCCTGCTATTTTGACTTGATTGTGGCCTTTTCAGCTCGCCAATCCTGCCCCCGGATATGCAACAAGCTGGCACTCGTCAGCTTGCAAAACCGGGAACGCCTATAATATCCACAGGCGGCGAATGTGAACGAAAAAAATGTTGTTCGCAGAGCCGGAGTTTTCAGTCATATCATTGGCTCCATCGACGCTGACACGAGTAACAGCCACCACCAAATAAAGTGACCTGAAGAGTGAACCTTGTAGGGGAAGCTGAACGCCCCAAAAGGACTGAGCGCCGGAGATGGCCTGTATAATACAAGGGAATAGTGGAGCAGTTCGTCCGCGTGGAGAACCCGAAAAAGGATTAGCCTTTTCAATGGTGTCCGAGAGGAAATCAATCATGCAGAACAATGGGAATTCAGAGCGACCGTCTCTTCCAAATATTGATGTCGAAGTTGAAAATGGGTTGTAAAGCCGAGAAAACAAAATAGATAAATAGACAGTCGTATCCCAATATCACCTGCACTGCAATATTCGAATAAGAATTGAACATTAGTTTCCCCCCCCTCTATTGAGCTATCGCTATGGCCCATCTACTATCCTCCCTAGAACCTTTCAGCAAATCGAGGGATTTCAGTATCCAGCAACAGCACATCGCCGACAAGTCACGCCAACCTCAACCAAAGCGCATCATCATCTGCTGTGATGGCACTTGGCAATCCGCTGTCTCCGGCGAGAAAAACGTCCCATCCAACGTGACGCGTCTCTGTCGCGCTATCAATCCTGTTGGCACGGACAAGAATGAGAAAGAATGGCAACAAATCGTCTGGTATGACTCTGGCGTCGGCACAACTTCCCTAGCCATGGGAACTGCCATCGAGGGGGCGACCGGGCAAGGTTTGGAGGGCAATGTCATTGAAGCTTATAACTTCTGCGTTCTCAACTACAACATCGGAGATCAGATTATGGTTTTTGGTTTCTCTCGGGGTGCTTATACTGCTCGGACGATCGCGGGTGTTATTACCGATATCGGGCTTTGCTATCAGAAAGATCTCAACAAGTTCCCCGAACTCTGGTCACAGTATAAGGCATTTAAGCGAGAAAAGAAGAATAAGGGCAAGCGCTTCTTTCGGAGTGAGAGATGGTTTAAGTGGATGTGGGGATCGGCAGATGAGAAGCAAGGTGCTGGGGATCCACCCAATCGGAAATTTTGGATTTCTGAAGGTAATCACGGAAAGCCATGCAAAGATCACGATTGGGCTCGTTTGGATGAGGAGTGGGCCCAGCCAGGATCTAGAGCCGTGGAGGTAGTAGGTGTTTATGATACCGTTGGTGCCATTGGAATGCCAGAAGTGGCTGGAGTCAAGCTCCCACAATGGATGCTTTTCTGGAAAGAAAACCCCGAGTGGCATAATGTGGGGCTGTCAACCCGTAAGTTGCATACAAAATGAATCCTTCCAATTGTTTCAACCACATTTTTATCAAGTACTTATCCTGTCTTCCTAGATATCAAACATGCCTTTCAGGCATTGGCCATTGACGAAAGACGCAAGGCATTCGAGCCCACTCTCTTCTATGTACCTGGTGCTCCAAAGGCTAAGAATGAAGATGAACTGTTAAATGAAGTCCATTCTACCAGGAAGGCCTTTTATATGGAGTTGAATGATGCGCACAAGCTGAAAGAGACGGACATTGGGCACACATTGACTGATTTCGAGGTCAACGCAGCCGCGCATAGAGTTAATGTTGCTGCCCTGAATTGGAGCAATGCCGTTCGCCATCTCATGAACTATCAGGACAGAATTCAATCACCCACCAAGCTGGCCCAGGTCTGGTTCCCAGGTTACCATATCAATATTGGCGGAGGTTCAACATCAACCATGGAGCACAAGGGTAATATGGAAGAGATGTCCAACATCGCTTATTCCTGGATGTTAGACCAGGTCAAGCACCATCTTTCTCTTGATGAAGATTATATCGCGGAGGAGTACGATATCCGAAAAAGGAATTTCGAAATGAATAACCAGTTGCGTGAAAAGTGGAATGCAACGACGGCAAATGAAAATTGGGGAGCGTGGGCCTGGCGCAAGTCAGCAGCGACCGTCTCAGCTATTTTGCATCCTCTTACACCCGGATACGAGCCTCCATTTAAAACAGTGCGTCAATACGATTGGGGAACTGCTGAAATGGAGGATAGCTTTACCGAAATGTATTGGCCGAATGGTCAACACATTCGTACCCCAGGCCGGTATGCCTTCAAGAACGGATGTCGTGATAAGCCACTGGGCAAGACTTTCGAATACATACACCCTGTGGTTCAATATCGTATTGAGAGAAGTCTTACCGACAAAAGCCTGCAAGCATATCTGCCTAGGGGGCCTGAATACACACGCAAGCTGGTGGGTGAAGGCGGTCCAAATCCTCATTATTTGTGGCATTTGAAGTACTCCTTCGACGATGAACCTATAATCTTACCAGAGTGGCAACTGGGCGGCCCGGAATGCTATGAGCGGAAGGCAGTTGTGGGAAAGGAGGCCATTCCCTGGGTGAACACGCTGGACAAGGCTGTGAGCTCTAGCTTTCAAGACGGCAAAAGTGAGCTTGTACAAATCGAGCCCGCTATGGAGCAAGCAGTGTCCACACTATTCTCCAATGGATACATGAGGACTGAGGGTCTACAGCAAATTATCCATTCTAAAGTCGGCTACTCTGCAGTAAGCGAAATTCACTTTGCTGACTGACCCAATTTATTTTATTGTGATTCTCGGTGAGGGTGAATGTTTTGTGACAATATTCTATGTTTCTCGTTATACTTGATAGTCCCTCTTAAGGTCGCTCTTCCATGGTTGTTGTTGATGTTGATGTTGATGCTGGTGTTGGTTTTTTTTTTTTTTTTTTTTTTATTCAATTCAATGTTTGTGTATGTTGTTACTGCTCCAAACAAATAGGTAGTTCAAAGTTTTCTACCACCTGTAGGAACGAAGTTCTATCCCTATAGCTCTAAATGTGTGGGAATCTTACTAGGACTACTTCTAGTATTCAGAAGGTCATCTAGAAAGGCTTGTTGCCAGGAAATTAGTACGCGCCCACGACTTATGCCAGAAATAAATTTGTACATAAGTAGTAATATGTTGAATGCCAGTGGTGATCTGCAGAAAATAGTAATATAAAATTTATTGCAACAAACTGAGTCCCTACGATCAATGAAACGGTTCTTATCATGTCTCGATCTTATCAGAACTTGAAAATTCCTATCTAGTATGTATACAACGCACGTGGAGACACGATGGATCCAGTTATATACACTTAGACACCTCAAGCTGAGAGGAACATTTTAAGATAACTACTAGTACACATATGTGTTCAAAACAGCAGTACATGGGCGTATTCCTCGTAGCACATATAGCCTATGTTATATGGATACAGTTCAACTTGAACTCAACTTAGTACCAGCAGAAGATTACTATGTCACTCCAATACTAGTCTGTCATCACCTATTGAGGACCCGAGGTGTAGTTATTCGAGTACTCAATCTTCTCATCATACTCGTCTCTCGATAACCTCCGCAGGTAACCACCTGCAATCAATTGTTGCACGCTCTCGTAGGCCAGAAATTGTGTGCCCATTCCAGGCTGCTCGAACCATGGGGCAATAGGACCCAGTCCCACAACAAAGGACTTCGTCACCTGGTAGACATAGTAATTGTATGGATATTCTCCATCAAAAGTGTCCAGATTACTAGGCGGAAGGGAACGCTCGATATAAGGTGCGCCCAGCGGAGCCAGGAACGATCCATACTCGGATCCAAAGCGATCAAGCTTCTGGCCAACAGGCAGGCTCACGTTGCCTAGGATGACATTCCCATCATCGGATACAACGTAGCCGCTTGAGGGCGGGTATTCAAAGGAGGCATTCACAGAAGCGGACCCGGCCCATTTTTCGAGGAACTCTGCTGGGCAGAGTGTGCCGAAGCGGGAGTAAGTGCGGAGCTCGGTTTGTAGAGGGAATTTGGACGGTGGTTTGACGGGACCTAAACGGGCGTCACCGCATACGTAGGTGGAGTTCTGGAAGGTGATGCCGGCGCAGGGGTTGGGATAACAATGTTTTGCGAAGGGGAACTTTTTTTGTTACAAATGTTAGTCTGTGTTCCAGAGGAACGGGTGGGCATTGAGGGTCGGGAAAAAGGGTTGGCGCACATCGGATGTGGTGTTTTGCTTTGCGTGGGGGACCGCAGTGATAGGTGCAACGAAAGCGCTGAGCGCTACAAGGGCAGCCGTGAAATGCATGATATAGACACCGTGAAGGGACGCTATCGAAGGCTAAGGAGATGCAAGAAAAGCGGAATTGGGATCTTAGCAGGCGATCGGTAGGCTGGTTTTATAGTCTATCCTGCAGCTTCTGTCCCTAATCAAACAATTGGATTTTTCCACGCCGTGCGCCTCACTATTGATTGGCCGGTTAGAGTGTCATCCCCCATTCTTTATTGCAGCGGAGGATGCAGACTCTGCAGAATATCAACCCGAAAGTGTTCCCATTTTTCCTTGGCAATGGCATGTTGAGGGGAAACCAGTGGGGACTGTGATGTCCCGTGTAGATACATGCCCTTTTTGAGACGAACTATTCTCCTCATGCATCAGGAGATGTCCAATCAGTGGTCGATCTTCCCTCTGAACAGCCCCAGATGTTCCCGCGGATTCCCGATTTCTGCAGGGATCATTAGCAGACCCACTTATCCTCGGATCTTGGAGCCCTTCAGCTGAAAATAATCCAAGTCACGAACGTCCATCACCGTGGTCCCTAGATCTTGGTTATACAGAGTACCACAGCATCTACTCCGTATGCCGCAAGCTTCTGACCATCATTTCAGGATCCTCCTGATTCTAACATATTGTCCGTACAGCATGTTGCCTTATAGTCTCTCTGTCAACACACCACCAGTTGATTAATACATTTCTATTCACCTGGCAGTAGGGGTGGTATCTGATACGACAATACCAATGCTACCATGCGGAATAACTGAATGGCTGACGAGCTGCGATTGCTTTACATGTTTGCATTTATCTGATATCAGGGTGCGGCGCCCCTTGACCCCTGGTCAAGGCATGAACCGCACGACGAATGACAATCGGTGCCTTGAGCTGTTTTGACGGCCCCACTTCCAATATTCCCATACCGACTAACCCTTGTTTGCCTCTTGTTTTCTTTCTTCAACTGCCCTATCTGACAGGAATCAGCGTGTAGTCGATGGTTGGGAGGGGTTTAGAGGGAGAGCTGGTAAGCCGTGAAACCTTTGGTAAAGACCCCTGTGAGGTGAATTGGGTATTAAAAACATAGTCATGATATAAAGGAATACTGTTAGGCGTCAAGAATATCGATAGCTTCATTTTGACCAGTATGGACATGTTTTCATGACAGCGCGTAATAATTTCTGGCTTGTTTGGTGATTTCGGCCCAGTTCGGCCCATCCGGCCCACTTGAAGGACCCACTATGGTGGTCCGGCTAGTAACCTCCCGAGCGGCGCGCAACGTTGTCGGATTATTCAACTTGGTCGCTTTCTCGTATTCATCTTATACTCAAGGCAACTAGTCATGGGCAAGAATCCACACAAATCTGCTGGTCAATACGAAAGGATTCGCGCGGTTACCGCATGCGAGTACTGCCGTCAAAAAAAAGTTGGTCAACGTGAGAAAAATGAGACATTGGTGATAGCTAATCGCGAACATGATAGCTCAAATGTAGCAACGATCGACCAACATGTCAGCAATGCCAGGCCCGTGGAAGGCATTGCAGCTATGTGGAAGTCATTAAGCTCCCTCGGTGAGTCGTGGTGTTTGTCTAAGGTTGTCTATCAAATGTCTGATGCGTAGGATAGACCAACCAAGGCGCAGATATCCCGCTTGGAGGACGAGAATAGGCATCTGAAAAACTCATTGGCTAGGCTTGAGCAACGATTGGAACTTTGGAAAGGCGACATATCGCCTAAAAGACGAGGCCGCACGGTGTCAGTGTCTCGGTTATGCCGATCGGAACAGATGCGAAGACCAGAATTGTCAGATGGGCCAGGGAGAAGAGATGAAATATTGGCTATCCGTGATTCAGAAGATCCACAACTCATGGGCTCCCAGCTCTCCGACCATATTGATACCACCGCCCAGTCACATGGACCTACAAGTGCGGTGACCAGTGAAGTTCATTCGACCCTCAATACAACAGCAAGAGCGAATTCTCACCAAATAGACGAGTTTGAAGGCCTCCAAGATAACTTGTTTGCAAATTCAGCCAGACTAAGTGTGTATTGATACCAAAATAACATTGGTGTGAGCTAAACCCAAGTGTAGGGCAACTAGAGAAACTCCATCTCATGTCTGGCACTTACGATTTCGATGGACTGGATTCGCGCGTTGCAACGCACCTCCTGTCGCTATACTGGGACCGCCAACTTGAGATAGGCGCAGTCGTTTATAGACCTGTCTTCATGAGGGACATGGCATGCAAGGGGCCATACTTTTCGAAGCTTCTCCTAAATACCATATATATGACAGCTTCAAAGTTTTGTTCGGATGAAGAAGTCTTTGATGATCATACAAATGCACTTACAGCTGGTCGACGTTTCCGACGACGGATTATGGAGTTGCTTGGATATCATCTTACCACTAGCAGAATCACTACCATCCAGGCTTTACTATTGTTCTCTCACAATCTGTTCAATTGGTGCGACGAGAAGAGCCTTTCGTGGTTCTACTCGGGGATAGCTTTCAACATGGTCACAGATTTAGCCCTCAATTCCAGTCATGGTACTGACCCGAAATTGAACAAGCTGAAACCGGAGGATATTGAAGTTAGACAGAGAGTGTTCTGGGGTGCTTACGGTAAGCAAACCCCAACCATACAACATACAGTTGGAAAGACTAATGCATGTATGTATTATCAGTCATGGACAAGTTCTTCTCACTTTACCAAGGCAGATGCATTCGTTTGCGGGATGGCGACAGGAGTTTACCCTTGCAATTTCTCGATAACTTTGAAGAATACGAAACATTTCATGCATCATCCTATGGCAGCGTCCGTGGTGATCTTCATATTCCAGCCCATGATATCTCAATATTGAAAGAATACTGCTCTCTTTCTATCATTATGTCTGGTATCCTGGACACTCTATACTCCGAGCGAAGTGCAACTAGGGAACCAAGCTTGCTCCTCCAAGAATCATTGGGACTATATAATCAGATGCAAATTTGGTTCAGTGCTCTATCACCGACCTTAGGTGTCCCTTTAGTGCATACACCCAACTTGAACACGAACGTGTCACCGCACATTCTTTCATTAAGGTAAATACTCATACGGCATTCAGAGAAATGAAAATCTAAATTTTGTATTGTGCTGATGGTCCATAGGGCTTTATATTATACTTTAGAAATTCTCCTTCATCGCCCATTCGTGTCTGATGGTCATCTACGTGGCGTATCATCATCTGCTGCACGTGTGTCGTTCAATAAGTGTGTGTCTGCAGCGAGTTCAATAGACCGCATACTTGCTTACTACGAGAAGGAATTTTCGGTAAAACTCGCACCCTACATGCTATCTTACGCAACGTATGTTAGTGCCACAATTCATGCCAGAGTAGCTGCACAAGCCGCCCCTGGTGCCGAAGCCCATGTCCCTCTCGAGAGGTGTGTTTTGATGCTTAGGGAGCAGCAGGGCGTGTCTTTGGGGCCAAAGAAGGCACTTGGGACTATACAAAATCTTCTGGGACACCTCAAGATTGAAATGAATAGCACTATGAC
The DNA here is from genome assembly GCA_023626375.1 of Talaromyces sp. PF30-5. Classification (NCBI taxonomy): domain Eukaryota; kingdom Fungi; phylum Ascomycota; class Eurotiomycetes; order Eurotiales; family Trichocomaceae; genus Talaromyces; species Talaromyces sp. PF30-5. The sequence goes on along the minus strand of JAMAGU010000054.1, from coordinate 9,611 downwards.
TGCGATATTGCCTCATGCTACCCATATCAACTATCCCACCGCGGTATCGGAAGTAAGCAGTATACAAGATGGTTCTGATGGACGGAGCACAGATTTTCCTGGAGATTCAATCCTAACATCCAATTCAAGCGAGGGACTTATTATTCCTTCTATATCGTTTGAATACGACATGGAGAGCATATTCCGAAGCTTCACCATGCCTCATGAGATTGGAATACAGCCTATGTCTAACCTTCAATCCCATGATGATGCCGACGCGATACAGGAGCCTGATACACTAGATATGATAACAGGGTTTCCCCTGGACCCTTTGTTTGGGCTAGAAAATAGTCCTACATAGTATATTTCAGTTATCAGAAATTTCACAATTGAGGGTATATTGATGTCTTTATACTATAATGCTAGACAAACCAACTTGAATGACAACCAGAGAATGATGTCTCAGCCTCATGACATATCAGCATACGTAAACTTTTGAAACTCAAGTTTGCCACTCATCTAGTCTTCAATTCTACATTTCAAAATTTGGATCTGCTATTCAAGCAGCTCACCCTTTTTGTGTGGTCGCATATTTCTAGTCACTTATGTTGCAGTTCTTTCCATCCTGTGTCGCATACCTACTCCAACATCGGATTTTCTTGCCGTAGATATAAAAGATATATGGCATGATCGTCATAAGGATGCTAATGCATGCGAGGATCGTCAACGTCCAATGAACGCCCATATTGTGATAGAACGGAATTCCAGCAACCGTCATTCCACCGGCGACATAGTACCGCGACACGGTCATGAACGATAAAGCCGATGCAGCATAAACATCATAGACATCAATGATGTACATGTAAGAACTTATGAATACCAAAATGGTGCCGTATCCCACGAACGTGGATGCAACGATCGGTGACCAGATGGATATATGAGACTATCAAACAAACACAAAATCAGCCATTCGATAACCACAACAACGTGAAGAAGGGGGTATGATAGCCACCTACAAAGTCAGTCCAGCCCATCCAAAATAATCCGATGGGAATTGCCGGTGCACCCAAGATGGCAAACCACAGTCTATTTTCCGGTCGAGTATTTGAGTCCTTTTTCGTGGACCCTGCCTGATTGAATTCACTTCTCGTCCACCGATAAACGAAGGGTACCACGAATGCTGCCATCAATAATCCAACAAACATTGCCACCCAAATAATGTTCGAGAGTCCTTGCGATACTCCATGGGTCTCTCCGAAGATGAATTCGTAACCGTCAAAGAACGTGAATATAATGATGTAGACCACAGTCATGTATAACGAAATTAAAATGACAATGGGCTCCTGGAAAGTCAGAAGAAACTCCCGCTTCAAGGCATCATATATGCGAGTGAAAGTCGTTACCTCGGCATGGCTTATTTCCATTTCAGATACAAACCTGCTGTCACCCGTGATGTCACGAAAGTGCTCTGCCTTCCATTTCAACAGCAAAGGGCCATATGTTTCTGGCTGGAACAAGATCACCAGGACCAAAATGGCACCAGACAAGATCAAGACAATCCAATTGGCCCAGCGCCATCCAAGACCACTCTGGCCTATGTACGAAGCGATCACGGGTGCAAGGACAGGCCCCGAAAATGAAAAGATTGCATAGAAAGGAAACGTGAATGTCTTTTCAAGTGGGTCCCAAAGATCTGCGATTGTTCCTCCAGCACAAGTGAGTGGTGGGGAGCCAAAAAAACCAGATAGGAACCGAAAAATGAGCTCTGCGCCGTAATTTGGTGCCAGGGCAGAAGCCATCACAAATGCCATGAAAATGACAAGTGAGCCGAGATAAACCATGTTGCGACCAAAAATCTCGGATAGTGGCCCAGAGAACAGGGATCCTGTTGCAAAACCGAAAAGGTACATGCCTTGAAATTTGTTATTCATTCGTCTTTATCGTTGGGGAAGGTTGATGAAGATATTCAACATACCGGTGACAAGAGAACCCGCAACCTCGCTTACATGGAGCTCCTCACTACACTGGCGAATAACGGCAGAAGTTATTGACGAAGCGATCCCCACCACAAACGATAAAATCGAAACCAGCAGTGTTGCTTTCATACGATGAAAAAGGCCAAAGTTGCGTGGGTCAAGACGATCAAGTTTGCCTTCCCAGCCCACCACAAATATTATATCTTTCGATGGAATTACAGGTGTATCGGCAATAGCCCTGACTTGAATCCCCGGTAATGAATTGATTCCAAGCATCTCAACATCCGATACTGTTCTTTCCGGGTCCTCTGGGTACGGCTGGTTGGTCTCTACAAAACGTGAAGCAGGGTTTGATCGTTCATGTGCATGTGTGCTGACTGGAGGGCAATTCGAGCGTAATTCCACTGGAGATGATCTTGTTTCGAGCAACCTGATGACTTCGCTTCGTAGTTTTCCATATTGGCGATATGATTGCATTTTTGGAGGAGTCGTGAGATAAAATGAAGAGGATCTAAGTCTCACGCCCGAAATTGAACGGATTAAATAGAATCATTATTTCCAGGCACTGGCAGTTGAAGAATTGGTTTGCGACAAATCAATACCCGGACCACTTCAATTTTATCTCATATATCTCCCGAGGGCGTATACGATAAATACCTAGGTGTCAATGTGGGTCGGTTAGTCTTCTCCCGAGATTTAATAGTATAGTGATAATCCACTAATTTGATAATTTGGGGAACATAGGAATATTGGAATAGTCACAGTCATGACTATACTTCACAAGAATAGGTTGGGAAGAATACTAGTTATCTATTTTGACCTATTAATTAATTTTTTCGGCATACAATCAGGATAGACCAGGTTCAATATGTGGCAAGATACGTAATAAAAATGGATATCCTTGTAAGTCTACCCTCAATTTGAGGCTGTAGTATTTATTTTAAATCCTAGATTCTCAACTCAGGAATGAGATAAGAATGTATACGGGCCTACCGAGAATACATCATAGGCATGGAAATTCACTCCGCTAAATGTTGGTGATACTCCCAGGGCCAAAATGCGGGGTCTTCATTCAGCCGCTTTGATTACCATCAAGTCACCTGATATTGGGGCTGAAATTCACCCCTCATCTCACAGCGAGATTCATCATCTTTTAGGATTGTGCTCATGGTATCCCCCCTTTCGCTTGGATGATGGCGTCGATAACATTCCCTGGGGTGAATCATGGAGTTCAAGTAGGGATCAATAATGGCCCTATTCATCTTTCTTCGGGTATGTTAAAATGGGACTGAATATCCGTTGGAGATGGAAGCCCATTGGACTAATAGCCGTTGCTCTGCCCCAGTGCATCCAAAGGAACCACCCCCACAGCCCCTATCAACCGTGCCGTTCCCGCGCGACCGAGACTTTGTGAGGCGGGATGCACTCTTTGATCAACTTCGCGAGAAAGCAGAAATCCCGAAATCGAAAATCGTCATACTCGGTCTTGGCGGAGTTGGGTCCGTGCAACAAGTCTTCGCGTCGGTCTGTCTAATACTGATTTTATGCTACCTAGGAAGACACAACTTGCAATCGAGTACTGCTACCGAATTCGACAAGAGTCGCCAGATACATGGGTCTTCTGGATACACGCAAGTAGCGCGGCCCGTTGTGAGAAGAGCCTATGGGATCTCGCCCATAGACTCAAGATTCCTGGGCGTCAGAATCGCAATACCGATGTCTTCGAACTTGTCGGCGATTGGCTTCGCGATGAGAAGATTGAAAAATGGATTCTTGTCCTAGATAATGTCGACGACAACGAACTTCTTTGCAACCCTTTGATGACCGGAGCAGAAAGCCAAGCAAGGAGCACTAACAACAACGCGGTACAGCCACCGCTGAGGCGTCTCCTTGAAGCATTAGACGGCACAACCATTGTCACGAGTCGAAACCGAGCAGTAGCATTAGACATCGCAAGTCACAAAGATATCATCGAAGTTCAGCCAATGGCGGAAGCAGAAGCACTAGATCTACTGCAGAAAAAGCTGGACGTGCCTCCTGGGGTTGCCAATGCGACGCGGCTGGTAAAGACTCTTGAGTTCATGCCCCTGGCGATCGCACAGGCTGCTGCATACATCAGAAATCGTTCACCTCGCTGCTCAGTCACTCAGTATCTGGGAGAATTTGAAGATAGCAATCGGGCAATATCGCTGCTTGGCTACGCAATAGGACATGGTGATGCGAATAGAGACTGGGAAGCTAGCAACTCTATCCTAGTCACTTGGCAGATTTCCTTTGATTTTGTTCGACAGTCCAATGAGTCGGCTACTGACTTGCTTTCTCTCATGAGCTTCTTTGATCGACAAGGCATCCCAGAGAATCTTACTCGCATTTACCAAAGTGAAAAGAGCCTCTGGGCTCAATGGCGGCGGAGGTGGCAATTGTTTTTTTGGAATCATCGCCGATACCACGGGCCACGCCAGAGCCGACCTAAAGCTGTGCCTGTCAATTCACATTCTAACTCGACTTTTACCGATGATACTTTTGAAGAGGCCATACGGGTTTTGCGACAGTATTCCTTTATATCGATAGAGCAGGACCCCAACATCATTCGAATGCATCGTCTCGTGCAACTGGCTATGCTCAGATGGCTTCGGATTCAGAAACAGATCGAGTATTGGAAGGGAAAGTACCTGGAAAGTCTTCTCACAGCATTTCCTAGAAGCCATTTGGAGAGTTGGGAGACCTGCGAGTCACTTTTCCCCCACGTGAAATCAGCCCTCGTTCATGTGCCTAAATCAAAGTATCGACGTTATATATGGGCAGAACTGCTATACCAAGGGGCGCTGTATGCAGTAGAACAGGGCAAGCTTTCCGACGCTGAAGCCATGGCAACCAAAGCGAGGGAAACGCGAATCAGTATTCTTGGGCAATGGGATTCCGAAACACGTTATAGCACAGCCATCCTGGCAACAACGTATGCTAAGCAAGGCAAGTGGCAGGATGCCAAAGCACTGAATTCACAAGTGCTGGAATTTGAAAGAATCACCAAAGGCTCAAAGCATCCTGACACGGGCCGAATTACAGCACATCTGGCATCGACCTATTTGGCGCAAGGCGAATTCGAACAGGCGGAAAAGCTTCAATTGCAAGTGGTGGAGATCTATAAGGCCAAGTTTGGCGAGGCCAACCCCGATACTTTACATGCCATGGAGAGCCTTGCTTGTGTTTACCGAAACCAAGGCAGATTTGAAGAGGCGGAGAGGCTTCAAACTCAAGTTCTGGGTATATTCAAAAGCGAGCTTGGTGAAGATCATCCGGGTGTGATAGAGAACGAAGGAACGCTCGCATCGATATATGAAATGCAAGGCAGATGGGAAGAGGCAGAAAAGCTGCAAGTACGGGTGATGGAGAGTCATAAAGCTAACCTTGGGGATGATCATTCGTATACCTTACGGAGTATGGGTAACCTCGCGTGGACTATTTATCAACAGGGCCGATGGGAAGAAGCAGAGAGGATTCAAACTCAAGTAATGGACATTCGCATGGCCAAATTTGGCGAGGATCACCCCGAGACTCTAGCCAGCATGGGAAGCCTCGCATGGAGTTATTACAGTCAGGGTCGATGGGAAGAAGGAGAGAAACTTCAGATAAAAACGGTAGAAGCTTACAGCAAAGCCTTTGGTGAGAGCCACCCTGCTACTCTACGAGAAAAAGGAAGTCTCTCTTGTACATATAGGTCACAGGGCCGGTATGGGGAGGCGGAGAAACTTCAAACAGAGGTGATGAATAATAGCAAAAGAAATCTTGGCGAGGATCACCCAGAAACTCTTTGGATCATTGGACAGCTCGCAACCACATATGGAGAACAAGCCCAATGGGAAAAGGCCGAAAGGTTGCAGATTTTAGCTATAGAAGCTTCTAAGGCTAGACTTGGCGAGAATCACCCTCTTACACTGGATAGTATAGTAAGACTTTCTGTTACTTGGAAATCCTCCAACAGAGCTGCTGATGCTCTGATATTACTAAGAGATTGTTTTGCCAAACAGAAAGACTTACTCGGACCTACCCATTATTACACAGTCACTAGTGCTAATTATCTGAGAAGATGGGAAAGGGATGAAGTTGAAACCACCAGACCTTTATCTCCTAGTCTTATATAAGTTTAGAACATTTCTATAAGAATTGTACTTTTTTTCAAGACATCTTATTCCAAAAAGGTTTAACCTAAATAAATCTACATTAGCCTACCTACTCCATTCTTTATATTACTATCAGATGGATTCCGGCATTCTGCAGTCGCACCCGAATATCATGGTTACATACTTTTGTCAACGCCGGAATAATTTACGTAGGTAGTAGTTTTCCAATTATTGTACTATATTCAATGTTATGGGCCTCGGCCTCAGCCGGCAGTTCCTACATTACAAATGCTATTAGAAAGGAATATCGTCACCTGCTGAGCTTTTCATTTCAATTAATAGAACCTGAAATTTTCCTCGGTAAGACCCGACCGAATTGTCTTAGCGCTTCATCACATGTAAGCTTTTGCTCATCTTTGAGCCTCAGTAGTAGACTATCTTCTTCCTTTGACTATGCGAGGCCTTCTCAAGAAGAGTCTATTGGGATATCTTCTGGGGTCGATGAAACTAGTGCTCTTATAGAATATGCCCTGATAAGGTAAACTTAGCTCTGTATAACCAGTTGTTGACCTATAGGGTTCTTTTGGCCAGGAAGTGCTTCAAAAGTTATTATTAGTAGTAGCCTAATATATATATATATAGAGTACGTAGAACGATATTTAGTGTGGGAGGAGAAGAACTATTTATATATACTATTTTTTAGAAGAAATAGGTAGGGCCTAGGAGTTAGTAGCTCTACTAGTATAGACTATCTACTAAGCTCTAAAGGGCTCATAATAGCAGCGAACCCTTTCTTTACTATTGTTATCTCCCGATGTTATCGATAGTAGATAGCGAGATAGCGAGGCAGCCGTGTGACTACATCCCCACAGCTCTCTCNTCTCTCTCTCTCTTCCCTCCAGCTTTGTTCTTCTAGTTAAATGCACACGTTCTGATCTAGCATCTGTTGCGTAAGGCTCCGTAACAACTATTAATTCTACTACCCTTCCCTGCCTAAATTCTGCCACCTAGTCTGCCATACTTATTCCTATAACTTACTATTCTGTTTTATATGTTATAAATACGGATCTTGAAGGACGTAGATTGGACCCTATAATTGTATGTGCCTCGTGGTTTCAAATCTGGTTGGTTTGAAAAATAGTATGAATAGCAGCCGTAATACGATATTGATGGCAATGCGGTGTTGATAATGGTGAAGGGGTAAGTGGGGTCAGAGTGGACATAGTTGGGGAATAGGAAACAGTCAGGGCGGTCAGGGCTAGGCTTATGGAGAAATAAACTTTCCTGTCATGTAATCGTAAAAAGTGGGTTTAGCTTGAATGTCGGCCAGGGATTCGAGGCAATTCACCAGGTATCGCTTCCCAATACGGCTAGCGCAAGGCGCTATAGCTGCCAGTCTGCCCCACATAAGAGCCTCACATCAACACTCCTCTCAACCTCGTAACCTATCCAAGAAACCCATCTCCAAAGCAACCAAAGCAACTCCAATGTCGTCCTCATACTCAGCCTGGTTTCGTAACGGCCCTGACCCTGGAACTATCATTACCGTTGACCAACCCGTCCCTTCCCGGTGGAAGATCCTTGAGAAGTTGAACGAGCATGACTATCAGGTTAACGAGGAGGAAAACGATGAGTATGGCTTCCGTTCTTTCGCCTCGGCCAAATATCTATGCTGCGATTCCACAGTCCGGACTAAGAAAGCTTTCATGCGCATCTACATTCAAGTTCCCCATCGGAAGACTGAAATGGATGATGCGAACACCAGAAGCCGACAAGCCACAACATACAACCCCCCAGAATTGGTCGCCTACCGGGACCTCACTGAAAAGGGCTCGAGTAACACACCAAAGCTTCTCGGATCCAAGACTGATAAACAGGATCGCTCAGGGCTAGTTCCGGGTGGGTTCATTATCTGGCTTGTGTGGGAGGTCGTCCCAGGGCTGCGTCTCGGAGACGGCAATGGTGCCGACCCATTTTGGGCACTTGAAATCCACGAAAGGGAACAGGTTCGCTTAGCTCTTCTTAAAGCTCTACCGTAAGTTAATGTTTCTTCTGTTTTCGATACCGGATCTAATTATTGTCGACTATATAGTAAGCTGCATAAGAACGGATGGTTCCCCCGTATGTGCGGGGCAAGTAGCCTAGTTTGGTACCAGGAGATATAAAGACTGTGGATTATTGCTATATTATCCCGGCGACAAGGTGACGAACTTACTAATTTACTCTATCCTAAGGGGGTCGGTCTAATAAAGTTTATTAGACTCTAGGGTAGTCTCTTAAGTATAGGAAAAAAAAAGTGGGTCGTAGTTTATTGGACTCGACTTTACTAAGTTTATTATAGATTAAAATCCTCGTATGAATTAGCTGAAAATTTCAGAAGTTCTAAGTTAACTAATTCTCTTTCTATATCTAAAATCTTAAGTTCTCTAATTTATTTAATAGCTTATATAAGCTATTTAAAAAATATAGGTTTTTAGAATTTATTTTAATAGAATATAGTTAGATAGATAGTTAGATAGGATAGAGTAAAAAGAGTTAGATAGCTAGGATAAAAATAGAAATCTTCTATATAGATAGAATAAATTAGGATAGGAATAAAATTATTATATAATTAAATTAAAAAATTAATAGATTTAAATATAATTAATTATTTTTCTATATCCTAAATCTTATCTTTTTTAAATTATTAGGAAAGATTATATAAATAACTTAAAAAGATTTAAATTTTTAGAATTAATTTTTATATAAATATATATAATTAATAGATAGAATTTATATTTTTTCTATTTTTATTTATAATATATATATCTTATTTTCCTTTAATTTATTTATATACTAATCTTTTTTCTTTTTTTTCTCTAATTACTTTATTTTCTATAAATATATTTAGAATTTAATCTTATATAAATCTTAATTCTATTAGATTTTAAATATAAATTATCTATTTTTACTATAGAATCTATCTATTTAATACTTTTAGATAATTCCTAAATTTCCTATTCTAATTTATAAATAATATTAATCTAGTATTCGATCTTAATAGATTATCTACTATTTTACTTATTAATCTTATTAGATTCCTACTAAAATTATATAGTAAATCTAGACTAATATTTATTAGGATTAATAAATTATCCTTATTTTAAATAAATTAGACTTTCCTTTTTTTATATAAATAAAAATTACTAGATTTTAATTATTTTCTAATAATCTTTAATATTTATAGAGTTCTAACTATTATTATATAGTTTATATAGTTAACTTATTAAAGAAATATTAATAATTAGTCTATAATTAATATTCTAGCTATCTAGATCTATCTTTTTATCTATCTTATTCTACTATAAAGACTTTTACTACTAGTACTATAGAGGAAAGGAGAGTTTAGTTAGAAATAAATAATATTAGATTAATTAACCTACCCTTTAATTTAGTAGGCGATTTACTTAATATTTAAATATAAATTTTCTATAACTAAGTTATACTTAGATTAATAATTATATATTTTATTTTATATTTTTTCTAGGTAAAATAT
>JAMAGU010000053.1:0-17110 GCA_023626375.1 Talaromyces sp. PF30-5 | reverse complement strand
CCTAACCACCCTAACCACCCTAACCACCCTAACCACCCTAACCACCCTAACCACCCTAACCACCCTAACCACCCTAAAAAGATAGGATAGACCAGATAAAAATATAAATAATAGAATACTTCTAAATCTAAAAGTATTCTAAATCTAGATCCTCTTACTACGGTCTTTTATATATAGATATATATTATAGGGCAGGGACGGCGCCTAAGATAATAGTAGGAATATTTATATTAGATATAGTATTATCGGCTAGATTACCCTATTAAGAATCCTAGTTAAATCGGATAAATAAATAAGTTATAATAGATATAAAAAGTCTATCGATCTCCTTCTTACTAATAAACTATTAGTATATAAGATTATAGTTAGAAGATTTAAAGTTAATATTATTAGCTATTATCTATAGTAAGATATATTATCTAACTAGTCTATTATTTATATAATATATTATATTTACTATATTTATTACTATCTTTAGGAATAGATAAACCCTACTATAGTAATCCTTATAATAACTATAGTACCTATAGATTAAAGAGGGTAGAAGATATTTTAGATAGTATTAGATCTAGATATTAGAAGGACTATAGTTGAGAAATATTATAATCCGATTATATTTCTTATAGAGTATCTAAGAGATTAGATAAATATAAGAGCTAAGTAGATATTAAGTATTAGATAATATTTAGTTAAAAAGATAATATAGAGGATAGCTATTAGTCTAAAGATAGATAGTCTAAGAGAGATACTATAAGATTAAAGAAGGCTTAACTATTAGTAGGGATTTAAGAATAACTACTAGAAACTCTAATAGTAGTAGCTAAAGATAAGTTAAGGTTATAGAGATAGGAAACTTAAGGATAGAAAAAGTACTAGTTAATAAGATTAAAAGACTATATAGTATAGGTATATAAGATTCTATAGTAATAGGATTAAGAAGGATCTAGATAGATATAGTAGGTAAGACTGATAGTACTAGCTCTATAGTAATAGATAGAAGAGTAATATATATTAATAGAGTAGTTAAGAAGGATAGATAAGATATAACTAGCTTAATAATAAATAGACTTAATATAATATAGATTAGTAGATATATTACTAGAGATCTAATTTCCTTAGAATTAAAAATAGAGGGATTATATACTATATATAGAACTTATAGAGATAATAGGTTAGTAGTCTTATAAATATAAGATAAATTCTAATATTAATAGATAGTATATAGCTATTAATAGATATACTAGAATAATAGATATTTAGTCTCTAATCCTAGGTAGTAGAGGATAGATTATAGCTAATTATCTTAGACTTATATTTATAATATTCTAGATAAGGATACTAGGATAATAGATTAGGGTCTATAGATACTAAAATAGTAATTAGTAAGTAGGGTAGAGATATAGATAGAGTTAAGACTGGTTTATAAATATCTAGTATAGTAGTATATACTAATATATCTAAGCTAGATTTAACTAAGATCTAAGAAATATATTATTTCTTATTAATATAGTATATCTATATAAGAGAATTATTATTAAGAAGAAGATTCTATAGATAAGGATCTAGATAGAAATTAGGAGATAAAGTATAGTTTTCTAATATAGGATAAATAGATTTGATTAGAATAGTAAGAGATATAGAAGATTTTATATAAATAACTAGATAAGAGCTAAGATTATATATAGATAGAATAATAGTAAACTACTAGCTTCCTAGGCTATAAATAATAAACTACTAGCTATAGATTAATATCTAGGCCCCTTAGAAATCTTTAATAATTAGAATAGAATAGTTAGAGAAATAGCAGCTATACTAGATCTATAGATAATCTTATATTTAATATATCCTATAACTAATCTAGTAGTAGTCCCTAACTTAATATTATAATAAATTATAGTTAATAGGAAGTAGAGGAACTATAGGAATAGACTTAGTTAGAATAATTAGATCTTTAGCTTACTATATATAAATTAGGAATTACTGGAAATACTAGAGTACTTCTAATAGCTTAAGAAGAGGAAAATAGTCTTAATAAGTCTTAGAGATTTAAAGATATTATATAATATATATATCTAGGACTATATAGTAGTAGAATAAATAGATTAGTATATAGTAAGATATAGAGTATAGGAAAAGTAATAGAAGATATTTATAGGGGGAGTCTAAATAGATTAAATTAATCCTATAAGGTATTATATCTAGTATATCTTTAAAAATAGTAGATTACTTTAGATAGACTTATATAGATTATATTACTAGAATTTAGGAAGTAATATAGATTAATAGGACTAAGTCTCCTAAGTAAATATAGTAACTAATACTATTACTATACTACTAACTATCTATAATTATTTCTAGTTCTAATATATAGTAGGTAGTAGTAAGATATAATATATAGATCTTACTAGTCTAATATAAAAAAAAGAATAATATACTAAAATTAATAAAATCTATATTATACTTTATATACTAAGATATAACTAGATAGGACTACTTCTAGGGATTATAATATTTCTATAAGAGTATCTTTAATTATTAATAACTTATCTTCTTCTACTAGTATATAGACTAGATCTACTCTTATTATTAATCCTAGATATTCTACTTAATAGAATCTATTCTAGAATAGATTATATATAAGTCTAGATATTAGTTAATATAATTAATCTAACTTAATTTTTACTTAATAATCTAGAGCTATTCCTATATCTATTAGAGATACTATTTATAGTACTACTTCTCTACCCAGAAATTTAACTAATTAGAAGGATCCTTATCTAGATTATAGATAATAAGATTAAGCTAGACTAGACTATTAGTAAGGAATAGATATAGATAGTTATATTAGTAGAAGGCTTATATATTAGTTAAGGTCTAGTTCTAGTAGTTAATCTTATCCTAATAGATATAGATTATTATATAGATCTAATTATTTAAGTCTTACTAAAGCTATTAATAATAGCTATAGATCTTATAGTCTAAGAAATCAATCTAATATTAATCTTTAAAACTATATAAGATTATTTACTCTATCCTAATAATATAGTAGAATTAGATAATAGTAGAATCCTAAATCCTAGCTATCTAAAGAGAAATTAAGATAGTAGAAGACTTAATATATATAAGATCTTTATTAAGATATAAGAAGAGATTAAGGTTAGTAGAGATTAGAAAAAACTCGAATTATATTTACTAGTTTAGTTAGCTATAGATCTATTTAAAAAGGAGTAGATAGAAGAGAAGTATAGATAAAAAAAGTATTAGCTTATATAGGAACTTACTTATATAGAATTTATAGATCCCCGGATATATATTAGATTAGATCTAGAAATAGTAGATAGTATAGCTATAGAACTAAAAGACTATAGAACTAGGATATAGAAGAATCTAGTATAATTAGATAAAGATCTATTTAAGATAGGTATATTACTATTATATCTATTCTATTTTATAATACTAAGCGATAGTACTAAAATACTAATAGAAAAGGACTTAGAATAGCTTAAATTCCTAGTACTAGTATTACTAGTTACCCTAGTTACTATCCTTATTCTAGTCCTAGAGCTATATAAATAATATCTTAATATAGCTAATATCTATATAGGTTAAATCTACTACTTATAGATTCTTCTAGAAGGACCCCTATTAGAAGATCTACTATAGACTATAAAAGTCTAAGAATAGATTATCGGTCTAATCCTATACTAACTATTCTATATTAAAAGATTTATAATAGTAAATAGTAGTAAGTATATAAAAGATATTCTAGCGAAAGGTATAAAGATAGAGATTAACTATTAGTTATAGTAGAAGATAAGAGTAGTAGAGATTAGTATAATAATTAGTTAGCTACTAGAAAATATTATAGAAGAGTAAGAAATTATTCTTAATCTAATAGATTATCCTATAGTATATATAATAGACTAACTAGAGACTAGATATATTAAAGACTATATAGTAGTAATAGAATAGGAGAAATACTATAATAGACTAGCTAAGTTTATTTATTAGCTATCTATAGCTATACTACTATAGGCTTAAGCTAATTATTATATTCTCCTATATCTATTCTATATCTAAGTCCTTCTATAGCTAAGTCTAATAGTTAATCTAAAGACCTAAGCTATAATAGGGATAGCTATTCTAACTACTATATATATAGAGTAGATACTTAAGAAATATTATTATTACCTAGGTATATTCCTAGTAAACTATTATATATAAATAGAGACTAAATATTATCTTAAAGCTGATATATAGTTTATTAATATTCTAGTACTATTAATTAAATATTATAACTATTAGATAGATCTAAAAGGATTATAGGCTAGTAGGAATAGGAAATAGAGATTCTACTAGACCCTATATAGATAGAAACTTATCTATAATAACTAGAATAGTATCTATTATATAATACTCCTCCCTAACAATTACCATTTGTGCCGAGGCGGCCAGAAATGGCTCCCTCTGACGCCGAAAATGGCGGCGCCGGCACTGGCCCACCTCGCACGCACCCGAGTCACCACAGCCACGCACCTGCCCCTGGCCCCCTTGTTCCGAACCGCGTAACGGCGTGCGGATCACCCGAGGACCCCCTACCCGGGCGTTGGCGTTCGCACCGCTCCCCTCGCTGCCTGGAGGCATCTCGCCGACTTCAATGAGTGCTTGGCTATCTCCCGGGGCGTGGACCGATTAGGCAGTGACCAGCTGTCCAACATTGGATCCCGCGGTTTCAAGGCGCCAAAAATGGCGACGCTTCGCCTGGCTTCCATCAGCCTCCCCGGTCGACCGCTGGGTATAGAGGATAAGGGTATAAAAGCGACTTCCGCCCTGGTCCTGCAGTTCCTCCTCCTACCTTCTCTTCACTTGCGCGCATCTTTGCTCTTTCCCGTCCTCGTGCGCACTCCCCTCACCGCGCGCCAGAGACCGAGCGGCTCGCCGTGCCTTTGAGTCACCAACCAACCCCACTTATCATGTCGCCTATTCGGGCTGGCATTGAACTGCCGAGCCAGGTGTTGGGGATTGTGAGTGACGGTGCTAATGCACCCTTCCAGCTGGACAGCTGCAATCGTGATGATTTGGACGATAGTCATGCCCCAGACTCAGCGGTCCAGGCCTCACCCGAACCTACACGATCTCCAGCGCAGCGTAGCAGATGCATAGCCAACCCTTCCTCGCCGGGTCTTGGGGTCTTGGGGGAATTGCGCGACTACAGCGACGATCCTGATGACGACACCGATGAAGACATTGCAAACGTACCACTTGACTACGGGCGTTCTACGGCAACTAAGGTTCGTGGGGTTCGAATTGAGCAACGTTGGCAAAAGTGAGTCATGCTTCTAAATCCATTGCGCTGATTCTTGCTAATATGCGTAGGTATTGCCGAGTGAAATGTGAAAGCTCCGATCCGCCATCTAAGTGGAATGATCCTACGGAGGCTCTTCGTCAGGTCACACCCAATGATGTACACCGGTTTCTCAACTACTGCCTGAAACTGAAATATGGTCAGGAAGGCAGGCATTTGAAAGGCACGAACAAGGCTAGCTCCCTCAAAGCGGAATGGAAGAGCTTCTGCGGCTACTTTCGGAGGATCACACGAACCCGGATTAGCCCCGAAGACCGTGAAGAAATCAATGCAGTGAGTTTACCATGCTCTTCCTGTCACAAACGGAGCTGATAAGACCCAGGGCATTCGAAAGCTGATTGACAAGTTCGAGCTTGATCAGCAAGAGCGGGGCAAAGAACCTGTCTATGTACAAGACCTGACCGAGCTTAACGAGACTATTCTCAGAACCCAGGAGAGGCGATTTCATTTTGGATTTGAGCGCATCCAGATGTGTCTTTTCAGCATGATTGGCATATACACTGTGAATCGACTCAGTGCTCTGCTTTCGTTACAACTCAAGCACCTGCAGTTCTCCATACAGAAAGATCCTCAAGGGGGGCCTCCCGTGCTTCTGGCGGAGATCAGGTCGGAGCATACGAAACGATTCCTTGGGTTTGCAGCCATGTGAGTGAATATGATTTTCTCATCTCTGAAGCTTGGAGTCTAACAATCTTTTAGCAACAACTTTCCACTCCCTGAAATCATCGACGACCCGTCTTTGATCTTTAGCCCGCACGTATTCATCTTTGGCATACTCTTCTGGCTCCAAGCTTTTGAGTCGCCCTCCCTTTCCTCCATGGAGCGACTCCGAAGTCTGTTTGTTCAAGGCGGCCGGCAGCAGATGTCGCTCCCTCTGAAACCTGAAGTCGAGAATCACTACATCTTTTGTAAGACTGAAGTTGTCAACGGCCGTGCAACTCTGCAATGGGATCAACCAATGGTTGGTGTAACTATGTCTGCTCGGCTCAGAAATCTTGGGGAGATTCATGGCTGGCTGCACTCAATGTTTGCGCATCGGATGCGCTATGGAGGGGGAAAGATGCTGAACAATAGCGATGCGGTCAGCGAAGCCCAGCAGAATTTGATCATGAAGCATGCAGACAGTCGAACTTTCCTCAATCACTATCTTCCAAGGCACGTCGATACGGACATGCAAAATGTGATGAACGACCGCAAATCTGACAAGCCCCTGATGCGCGCAATCACACGCATGAGCAGGTGGATTGATACCCGGAGGCCTCGACACCTGACAGCAGAGCAACGGTCGTCGATTCATGATCATCCCGAATATGTCGAAGCGGTCCGCCGGTTTGATGAACAAGCCGAAATTTGCGTTCGTGATTTGAGCGAACAAATGCGATCGCGACGTGACAAACTTGCACGAGCGAAGCTGAACACCTTTGGCCGGCTAGAAAGGGCGCTGAGACTGAAGATACGGAAAGAGTTTGATCGCAAACAGGCAAACATAGACATTGAGCGACAGCTTTCCGGAGCAGCTATTGACGACGAGGAAGCCAAGGACGTACTGCGAAAAGCGTGTATGACGCCGGAGCAAATTGATCTTCTTGAGACGTTGCTCACCTGGCCCACTTCACATTCGCTGGATGCGGAATGGCAGAGGCGAAATGCAGCCGTCGCTGCGATCTCGCGATATTGCGCTCACCTTGAAGGTGGGCCATTGCGGGGGCGGCGCAAACGGCCAGCTCAAAACAACGAGTCTGATGAAGAGCAAACAAAATTGGAGGGGCTGAAAGTCAATACTGACTGCCTCCATCCCTCAGAATCGCAGGAGGGGCTGCTCCTGGCCAAAGCAGGGCATTATCTTCGGAAGGCTAAAAGGCCACGGCGATGTTTCCAGTGTTATGGTGATACCGAGCTCCCTGCCCATCGGCGAACACAGAAGTACTCTGAATACAAATCCACATTGCGTCATTTTAGAAATCGTCATTTGGACGACCGGAGGTGTCATATGTGTAGCGAGGATCTTTTGCATGAAATGCATCTTCGCAGCCATGCAGAAAAGGTTCATCGGCTTGCCACTGAAAGGAATTATTACGCAAAAGAGGAGTCGGGCTCAGACATCGATACAGATTGAGGCATGCGATCTTTTTAACCCAGGTCAAAAATCATGTCGGCGGATTGTATTCTGGGCGATCTTGTCGGTATAAATGGTTTTTGCAAATTCCAGTTGTACGTGTTGGATCAAAGGGGCTGAGCATGACCCTCTTTTTGAAGATATAGGTAAGCATTCCAGTGCACAGGCTTCAGTAGAATCCTATTCCATAAAAGAAGCCCGGTCCCACCGTCAAATATCCCTTGAAAAGAAGAGTTAAATGCCTAGTAAATCAGTAAGCTAGCCCTCCTTACTCCTCCATGGGCAACGCCAAAGTTTGAATTCTAATTGCGAAGAGAAAGCTGCGGCCCGTCCCTTCGAAGAGAACTTTCGCTCGTCTTGCTCTTTGAATTTTCCTAATCCGTGCCTTCGTAAGCCATGGAGTCGAAAGGTAGCTCATCTTCTAGACGACTAATACAAGAGACCACGGTCCCACGAGAACTGCTTTCTTATACCGCGACACACCTCATAGCAAATGGCTTTCAGATAGGTAATTTGACGTGTCTTGACTGAAGTTGGCTTGTAGCGTCGTAGCGCCTTAGGTAGCAATGACTGTTTTTGTGTCTCGGCAGGAGGTTAGGAATTGTCCACATAACTGGTTGTGCGTGCCAGGCAGGTCTAGTGAGAAGATGCAATGCAAGTTTCGGAAACTTCCACTGGAGTTCGAGCTACGGTTGAAAGTACGAGAGATCAACTCTACAGTTCGGTTCAGCCAGATCAAAAGAAGCCAGCACAACATCGAGTGCTTTGAGATCGTTGAGAATTAAAATGAAGCACTTTGGCTAGATTCAAAATTGTCCTCTGCCTGCAGACTGAGATCCAATGATGAAAGGAAAATGTCGGCAAAGTAAGAGCTCTTGAGGCCAGCCTTATTCAACAGCTTAACACCAGTGAGTTTCTTGCTGTAAATTGGGTACCATTTTGTATTGGGCCATGTGCTCAGGCTTATTTGATCGTTGCCCCATCTGCTACCCGAAGGGTAGTCAGTTGGTGGCCGATGTGAATACTTTGGTAGCGGTTTTCACCGCGGTGTCTAATTGTATTGCCACAAACGTATTGAATCGAAACGGGTGCGTATGGTTTTGTAAAAGTAATTTATGGCGCAAGATAAATGTGGCGGTGCAGTGGCGTGCAAAAATACCGGTACCTAATGAGACCGTCATAAAACATGGTGAAACTGTCAGCCAGTATCAATGGCCGTTACAGCTCTGCTTGGATAATAGTAGTGGCTTCATGTTTTCAACACGTGCAATTTTGAACCAGGAGACATCAAAGCCACAGAGGGCTCTGCAAGGTCTAGTCTACTCGAAAGTCATAAGGACTTCGGCTATTTGAAGATCCGAGCTCCGTATACTGTTCTTTACCAGGCATGCCTAAAGCACAAATCACCCTACCCAGCTCGGTGCGATGCTCAGTGCTGGAGGGTCGGTTTCTTAAATTTCACTCTCCAAGCTACCATTTATAATCAATGAAAGCTTGCTGATTGTATTAGTTAACGAATTCACAAAAACAGCTCCAGAAGGGGCTCATCAAACGAAATTATCATACGGTCTGAGAGATAAATAAGAGTCACGATCCGATACAAGTGAAGTGCTGTTGGAATCAATGTGGGCTAGGTCCTTCAAACTCGGTTCCCATAGTTAAATCAAACACGAGAGCCACTTTTGCGAAAGGTACAATAGTTCAGTACTCCTTTCTCCTGGGTCTTGGCATTGATTTTCCACCGAAATTTCTTATTGAACCGCTTTAGATACTTCTTGGTTGAACCAGGAGCTATATGTCAGGCCTGGGCGTAACGGACCGTCACCCGACAAGAATGCGTAAGAACCCGTTCAAAATGCAAATACAGATTAAAAAGCCCCACGAAGATGCTGATCCTAAGGCTGCCGAGTTTTCAGGGTTTGTTGCAATTGAGGTAATCTGAGGTGCACTGTCCAAAGAAGTTATATTGGGCATACCCTCGGTGAGGTTTTGAAAGGGTGCAAAGGTTGGCAGAATCAACGATAACGGCATGGGGACAGTGTTCCAAGAAACCCCGCCAGTGTCGGTCTCAATGGTCAGATGTTGTGTAGCTGTGGCCTCCTTCAGGGACGGGTCTCCAACTTGGCCGCTTAAGTCTTCTGAGAAACGAGTCATCTTTCGCAGAGGATATTTGATCTTTGTAAATGACCCAGAGGACAAAGTCAAGTCTTAAGTACTTTTTGGTGCTGCATGAACTTGAGAAAAATGAAGTCCTCCACTTTTTCCCTCGTCAATTCTGTAGTATCGGTAGAAAAAGTGAGTGGCAGGGGTCTTAATATCGTCGAATAGCTGCGAGGTAATATGTAGTATCAAAGTCTTAAGTACACCGCTGCTTGAAAATACAATGTTGCTGCTGAGAATTCATCAAGATATTGAGTAGAGGATTTAAGTGTAAAAGATAATTCATACTGATGGGTCGGCTCATACGCGTTGAAGTGGTGAGCTTGTGGTTTTTTTCCGTCGCAGTTGAGGACGAGCTGCGTTGAATCCGTTGTTTGATCACCCAATCTCCCCGGGATTGACACCAAAAATGATGCGGTAAATCAAGAATTGAACTATCACGGTTTCGCATCTCCAACACAAAGTCGGTATTTCCAGCGGCAGCGCATGCAGATTGCTTGAAATATCAGCGAGCCTCCAAGAAATTGCTAATGTCAATTACAATTAGTGTGTGTAGAATGTAAACACCTCAAATTCTTACGGCCCCGTACTAAAAGTGCCTGAAAGCATGTGTCACGGCGCTGGCGTTACCCACTTAAACACAAAACTTTCGGCATGTGATGACTCAATATAATATTCATAGTCCTCTAGTATCGCAATAAAAGTGAGTCTGCTACTCAAAGTTTTGCCAAACTGGAGACCGGACCCCCTTGATGGTATAATAAATCTAATAAAAATGATTATGCCCCATTGGAACATAGCAAAATGAGATTATAAGTACTACTAACTCCTACCCACCAGACAATTTCATCGCAGAGATTCTGTCAATAGAAATGGCGAATTCATGGCGAAAGCAGCGTGCGATAGAAGAGGAAGAAAGAAGGCTGCACGCGTATCGATCACGCTGCTTTCAAGTCACTGCAAAAGTACCTCTCTACTTCCTTTCGTTCGAAGAAGGATTCAGGAGCTGGATGAATAACCACGAGAACGTCACCAGACTCGAAAAGCTTATGAAAACCCAAGGTTGCCAGCGACTCATGCGAGAGAACCACGTGCCCGTAATAGTCTCGTCGGAAGATTGGATGACGAAAGTTGTACCGGTCTATGAGAATTTCGGAGTAGGCCTTGACGTGCCCCATCTGCAGATTTCGCCTGGGTACCGTTTACGCGCATTAGATCACGAGAGTCTCATTAACGCAGCCCAGATCAGGCTCAAGGGCCCAGACCAGTGGTGGATTGTTGATGTCTATGTTTTGGACACGGACACAGGTAAGTGACGATCTGTTAGATCTTCGAATGCTCTTGACAGTCTAATAAAAAGAAATCGCGCTAATCAGCACAATCGTGGGCTTGGTATCATTGCAGGCGACGCCGCAGGGGTAATCCAACAGAGATTTGTTCGTTCATTGAAGGAACGGATCCCTAATGATCTCAGTCCCCCAGATGGATTGGCTTATGAGCGAATCAACTACTACGAGGGGTATCTCGATGGTCAGGTTAATCGCTCCGCAGCTGACGACTGGTGGGCTGCCCTCAATACAAAGACACGAAGCTCGAAGGAGAAAGGCCTGCGGAACTTCTTCAGGAATGCCAAGCTGCACAATAAGTTGAACGCCTTGCTTGAGATTAGAGGACTGTGGGAGGCCATGCGTATTGGGGTTCTCCATAAAATCACTGCAATGCATTGTGATGAGGTGAGTCAACACCCTTATCGAGCTCCCAACAGCATCGCGCTGATCATATATTCACATCTAGGCCATATGTTGCTACTGGGAGCATATCCTGCAAACATTCCTGAGAATAGTTGGGGGGCGACAGCAGCTACTTCCATATATTGATGGCGTGACGGTTGAGCTTCTTGAATCTCGTGCGCCGCAAGTATCGATGAGAGATCGACAGTTTCTCCAAAAACTAATGGATGACGGGCAGCTCTTTGCCAATCTGGGTAATCAAGTTCGTGACGAGGTCTGGCAAAACCTCCTCAAGATCGATTACCCAATTCCCACGTTAAGAACATTTTTCAAAGATCGTCTTTACCTTGAGGTAGCTCAAAACGTCATGAAACAAGCCTTATTACCGGTTCCGAATGACACAGCCACCACGATTGACGCTGGTCTCTGTGCTACATGGGATAGTGCGCGGTCGGGGACGACTCCAGTGCGACAGGAACGGCTCAAAGAGGGTCTCCTGGAGCTCTGGCGGTTTAGCTTCCAATACGGATTCGAAATGACTGGTCACACCCGCTTGAAGTCCGATAAGCAGGTATCACAAGATGGAATAGAGGCAGCGGAGCTTTGGCGGCATTTCTTCGCTCTCATGAGAATTCGGGGGTTTAAAGCCCCCGATGGAGACTCCGGTGCGGCACCTACCATGCCACTTCCCATCCCACCACGATGCGAATTCCCCGAGAACCCGGAGGATGAGATTGAAGCCGCCAGGCGATGTGGGAAACCTTATTCTAGTTCCGCTAGAGCAGACCGATTCGCCCTCACAGCCAGTTCAATACGCCAGCGATCAGTGCCTGACCGCGTGACCGCCGGATTCCTGCGCCAGTCCGTCTTCAATGCCTTCTTCAGCTATCTTCAGACTACTGACATCGGGACTAGTTCAACAACTTACGAGGCCCCATTGCAACCAGCGCAGGTGGAGGTGGAATCCAACCAGCCTCCTCTCGGAAGCGAGACAGTCAGTCCAGTGAATGGGTACGCCCAACCGAGTGAATTCACATCCAACGAGCCGAGCTCATGGGACACGACTCCTGGCAGGGAGTTGATCAATGATTCTGCATATACACTGTCGAGCTCAGCCAGTCAGTCCCAATCAAGCCCGGTGATCATGAATTTCAACCTCGCGGGGCTATCAATGGATCAGCAACAGTTACAGATGCCGTACGATTTTGAGTGGATTCACCAATTTAGCACTGGACTAGACGCAAATTCGTTTGGAGTGGAGATAATGGGCACTGGACGCTCTATTCCACCACGAGATATTTTTGAGTACTACTCAACTCACCCTAGCTCGCAGCTAGTTGCTAGTCTCAACAATGAGGATAGCCTCGGGCCATCGATCAATAACAAGAGAAAAAGAGAGCATTCAGACGACGGAGGTAACAATGTGAATGCGAGAGCAAAACAGTTTATTGAAGAACAGGCTCTTCGAGCCCGCGACCGCATAACAATGGACTCGTCGTCAAGGCATACAAGCCTTTCATCCCTTTAATTGCCGAACAAGGGAGACGGCAGGATCTCAATTTCGAAAAAATAAACTCAGCTTTTGATGTGTGATGTCTTTTGCTAGATATGTATATTTTCAACTTGGAATTAGGGTAGTGATTGCCAATTGGTGTTTAAGAAGTTTGTTGATATTGGCTCGTAAGATGGACTGCGCATTCTAAGGGGCTTCCAACAGACAATTCCGGGAGCAATTGATAAATCGAATCTTCTTCAAAGCGCGGACATTCTATTTGTTTATCCATTGAAAATTGAATTTTGGATTGAAATGTCCCCAGAAAGAAGTCTACTTCAAACCAGTGATATATCATGTTACTTTGATCAGCTGATACATGGAAAAGAATTTTCGGCGTATTTCATTAATCTCTTTGACTGAGGGTAGACTAAATCAAGATTTGTAGGTATGTGAACGCATATATTGGAGCAGCGTATGCTGCAGGTGAGTTACCTTCTTTCTTCGATCCTCCAGAATGAGGTCCATCTCCCGCAGCTGTTGTGTGAGAAAACCCCTCTCACAGACGAGCCAGTCATACGAGGCTTGAAGCTTGCTGTTTTCATTCACCAGACGCATATCCTGGGCGGACTTCACAATGTAACACTCCCACATAGCTAAGTAAAAATCGAGAAGGTTGAGGCCTTGTGCCGCAAGGGGCCCATCGAGTTCCAGCAGTTGACTTATCTGCACCGTCAGAGCGCCAATGGATTGGGGTTGCTGTAGTCATCAGTATGTGTGCAAGAATAGCTGATTTTTCATGACGGGAAACTCACCTGGGGCATTTTACTGCGGCTCCCGTCAAGGTCCTCCGCTTTCGGGAATGAGGATTGTCCATCCTCAGACAATTCGCGCGGTTTTTTGTTTTGGCGATCGATCAATGGTTCTGGACTTTGACAGTGCTTTCGATCATTGATAGGCGAGGACATATTGCAGAATATCGTGGGAGCAGTCAAATATGGGGAAATCGATTCTGAGTCGTAACTGAATACCAAACGCGCGTAGTAGCAGCGCAGTTTGAACTCTTATGTATTGATTTTTTGGGTGGTCAGGCTTTGAAAAACTCAAGGTTTGCCAAGACTGTGATCAAGCAAGTCAATTTTATATTGCAAGGTGCAGTCATCCAACGTTGAGTAAACGCCCCGGTGGACTTCAACACTTCAACCACCGACAAACCCGATCCATGGTTCGAACACTTGCCAAGCCCAACATGAAAGTGCTCAATTTGAATGCTTTTCCAACTTTGATTTTCGGCGTTCTCGATCTGGCCGCTCTCAACATCTACAGAGGGTGACGCAACGCTCATCTAGATATTAGAAGCATAAGATCACTCGGTTCGTTTTTGATGGGTAAAATTCCATCCATTAACATACACCAATACCGCAACATTGCCCGACCCTAGGTGCGCTTATCTCATGATAAGAATAAAATAGCACCTGCCAGCCAATTTATTTTGTAGGCAAGCCTGTTCTTGAAAGATTCTAGTATCTCTAGATTAAAAGACTGGAGAACAATAACCTTTGATATCTTCTGACCCATTCAATAGGCTTCGGGAAAAACAGTGGACATGAGGTGAATGAAGATAGTGAGCTCAGCAATTAGAACGCAAAAAAACAAACATGATTTCTGACCTCGTGAGCAATATTCCATGGAGCCTTACTCTGCAAATCAAGCACAATATGTAGAAACCTGGAGTCAAGGAATGTTGGTATATTGATGCCAGACAGAAGATGAGGCTCCAGCGATTGGGTCAAAATTGCGCGTTGAACTGGAAGTTGGGAACACGCCATTGACAATGCTAGGTCTTCCAAGTCTCGTAGCCCGTATTACCTACCCGTATTACCTGAAGAGAACATAAAAGCGAGCATCGCACATCCAGTCTTACCCATCAAGTCTAGCACCATGCGTCTCGTTCCTTATCTCTTCACTGTCGGCCTGCCCCTGACCCTTGCGGGCCGATTTCAGCTGTACGATGTCGATGGAAAATGCCGTATCTATTCAGTTGACAACTGGGATTGTACGGGCACCTCAGATCCAATTGGGAGTCTCAAAGGAAAAACATGTGACTGTGAGAAAGAATCCCCATACATCCTGGACTATTGCTAATAAGCCACTCGCCAACAGTGAAATCAGGAGTGGCGGACGAGCCGCGCTTCATGAACGTCTCGATCTGTGGCCATGATGCCGGGAACAGAAGCTCGGTCGCGACCATTCAACTCGATGATACTGGCCTGATATGGTTCCAAAACCTGCAAGGTCAGACGGCCAGTTGCACAATCGACGCTTCTCTCCAAGTTGGGAGTGAGTGCACAGTTGGCCAAAACACCTCCGAGAGAGTGACGACCACTTCGTCCCCCGCTCGAACTCTGGCCGTTGTACGTCCTACGGAGATTACATCCTCGACTCAAAAGGACACGACCGGACTAGCGACCGACTGCTGATGCGTCCTCTGCTTTAAGTGGACCTGCGAAATATTTTGCTGTCAAATCCATGGCTTTGCTCATGAGACTCAAACCTTTTATCGCACTCAGGTTATTGCTCTCAAAGTTTAAATGAGCCTTGTCAGATTGGAAATCGATTAACGTATTTAGTTTCTATAATATCAACTGAGCGCTCCGACCCATTGAATGGTAAGCATAGATGTGTAAGCCCCGGTAGCGACGATAAAGTAGCTTCAAATAGTTCTCGGCTCCAAGGAGCGACAATATATCTAAATGGACATCTATTGGTACTTCGGTGATTTATAGCTCTAATCCACGAGACATCATCTGTCTCATGGTGAACTTCTGCGAATGAAACGAGCCAAGCCACCTGGCTCTAAATATGAACAGCTTCTTTCACGGCCACTCAGTTCAATAGGATATTCGTCCCAATGGAGTGCTCCTCTCGGGGTGGCTCTTCCTCCCAAGACCCCCACAGCACCAAGTAGTTGAGAGTGTATGATCCCTCCTCTTGCACGCGACGCACAGCAATAGCTTTGATTGGCCATAATTGGCCAAGCTAAAAAGACGTCAGTTTCGGTCATGCGGAACTGGAATAGATGGTTGTCTTACCTCCTCATTCTGCCCGTTGGACCAGTCCCGCCCTGTCGAGTCTGGTACGCTCGACGAGTATTCAGTGGTAGCTTCATCGGAAATGATAAAGTCGCGGTCGTCGGTATTTTCGGACGGAGTGTTCTCGTTTGTTGACTGTGAAGACGATTCGTCGGCAGTGACAGGTTCTTCGGGGTAGTCTGGCCAAGACAAGGTGGTAAAAAGTTCGTTTTTCGGATGCATAGCCATTAGTAAAATGGGAGTTGGGATGAAAGTTGAGGAAAATGAAATGAATAGTGATAGAGAATGGTAGCCTGGGCCCCTTATAAGCGTAGAATGTCGGTATTGGTGGCCCGCTTTTTCGGACTGAATTTTTCTTGTGATTGGAAATGGCTGTTGGTTTACCGAACGTGTCTGTTCACTGAGTGGTTATTTACTGAACGCCTGTTTACTGAATGCCTGTTTACTGAATGCCTATTTACTGAATGCCTGTTTACTGAATGCCTGTTTACTGAATGCCTGTTTACTGAACGCCTGTTTACTGAACGCCTGTTTACTGAATGCCTATTTACTGAATGCCTGTTTACTGAATGCCTGTTTACTGAATTCCTGTTTACTGAACGCCTGTTTACTGAACGCTTGTTTACTGAACGCTTGTTTACTGAACGCTTGTTTACTGAACGCTTGTTTACTAAACGTCTGTTTACCGAGTGCCTGTTTACTGAATGCCTATTTACTGAATGCCTGTTTACTGAATGCCTGTTTACTGAATGCCTGTTTACTGAATGCCTGTTTACTACTGGCTTTTTCACTGCTCGCATCTGTTTAATAAAAGCATACTAGTACACTCAAAGAGATAACTCGTGTGCATTCATTGGGTTTATCAATTGAAGGGCTCATTTCCAAGTAAAATATGAGCCAATACCAATCAGTTGCTCAATTTATGGGTAGCAGCCACGGAGCAGGAAAAGAACCCTATCCTTTCTTGAAACTTTTGGAAACTGACGCACTCCAAGCTGAGTGATGATTCGAGGATTAAAGAACATGACTGCATTGCACTGCATTTCAGAGCATATTTCTTTACCATACATGATGATCGAGTCACCTGCCACCGTTGTCTGCTACATCAATACCTGTAATATTTCAAAACCTCAAGGCAGGGACTCGCAATCAAAA
>JAMAGU010000052.1:4723-16146 GCA_023626375.1 Talaromyces sp. PF30-5 | reverse complement strand
CGCAGGGACATCTGCGACAACAAGAGTCTCCGCAGGGACATCTGCGAAACCAAGAGTCTCCGCAGGGACATCTGCGAAACCAAGAGTCTCCGCAGGGACATCTGCGACAACAAGAGTCTCCGCAGGGACATCTGCGAAACCAAGAGTCTCCGCAGGGACATCTGCGACAACAAGAGTCTCTAGCCTCTGCAGGCACCTCTTCGTGGTGCTAGTGATTAGTACTCGTCATCGATGGCGGGCAAGCCAAGGCCTGCACATATCCTCTAGAGACAGTGAATAGTCTTAGTTTTACCGTATGCAGCTCCATTACAAATCAGCTGTTGTTTACCAGAATCAGTAAGAGGAATAGTAGCTAGTACGGTGTTTCCTTGCACCAATGGTGTTGAATAGAGTGGCGTAACGTAGCACCCAAATATATGGCATTGTTGCATGAGTGGTGAATAACGGGCCAAAATTTATAGTCATTATTGTCGAAAATTCCAAGGTTCCCAAGGAATAAAAGGTCATTTACCTGGACCGTACCAGAGGCCAGATCATAGGCAACTATAGCATTGATTGATGGTAAGTGGACATGTGTATCCATGTCGAGTACATGAAGGGTCTTACAAACATCTTTGTGACCGTGATCGACTTATCTGCCTTCTTTGTTGCCATCATTCACTCTGCAAGATCGCATCAACTCTAATTCTCTTTTGAGGCTCTTGACTTCTATCGCGAGGGCCTCAAAATGGTCCTTAGACTGCACAATCTGAGGGGAATACCCTCCGCTGCGACGAATTTGTCGTTCGTCCGGCTTGAATTTTCCACGAAGTGACCTATTGTTCGTGCATTAATCCTACTGCTGACAGGCTGGTGTGTATGAAACGAGCCTTCATGATTGTAGCGAGACATACCTCTTTCGCCTGCTCGGCCTGTGTCATAAATGAGCAAGAGGCCTGGGGTTTGGGGTGGCAGCGATAATGGGAACTGACCAGCTGGCTGTTTTTTTTCCCCGACTTGCACACAGATTCCTTCAACGAGCCTTGTGAAGCTAGCTCAAAACGCACTCTTTTGAGAGGTCTATCCTCCGATTTATCTCGTTGTGATGGGGTACGCTCGCGGTTCTTGAGTATCGAGCCGTGTATCTTCTGAGGTGACACTGCGCGCCGCGTAAAGATCCTGTCTCGTTCGGGGGCATCAATCAAATTCTTGAATTCCGCAAGCAGGGTTTGCTTGCGGCTCTCAGTAGGCAGCCTGTCCGGTGGTGTCATTGCAAAGAGGCTGTTGGGTTGAAAAAGCAAAAGAACTGACAAGAGTTATTTTGTTGAAAAAACTTTGCAAGAAGGCGAGAATTGAAGATGAGCGGTTCAAATTTGCTGGAGGAACTTAGGCGAGATGCACAGAAAGAAACTAAAATTAGACCTCACTAGCTTTTCCACGGAAAGACAGACTGATGGGGGCTTTGACGGTGATTCAACGCGTTGAGAACCAAGCTTCCGTTGATACCACTCGGTGAATGACTGATCGTGGTGACCGACCATGGTAAATGCTGATTTTCGACAAAAAATGGGCTGTTTAATTGCGTCAGAGACTTGATCGTCCTCAAACTCAGGACAGTAGCAGTATATTTGAAATCCATCGAGTTCATGAGATATCGAAAATCCCAGAATGCATATTCCAACGCGTCTGCGCGGGCCGGGCACATCCCCTGCCTGCCTCAGACCCGATTTACTCTCTCTGCGTGTCTATGCATCATTCATGCGATGGAAGGGCACAACGTGGTCGGGAAATGTCTGCAACGTTCGGCTTGCTCTGCATTTGAAACCTCTGACATCGCCGAAATTTGGAATAATTTGCATTACCCGCTGTGTTGTGCCACGTTGGACATCATCTCCCACACTTGCATTCTAATCAAACAACCGGAGTCCGGCGTACACACACTGACTGAATCCACGCTTCATGACAATAATTCCTGCAGGTGGCCTCTCTTGGAGCTAGTACCGATTCACTAAGCGTTCCGCATGTCAGACTGCATTGATCGCTGTTTGCTTTCTAACACATGAACAATGTCCGCGTTGTTGTGATATAAGGCTGGTGCAGATCAGTAACCAAGTTGTCCCACCGGAATTAATGCCGAAGTGTCTATACGAAGAATCAATTTGATTTTCAATCAACTTGTTCTTCTCCTTGTATATATAGCCTCATATTTCCCTCTAGATGATAACAACAATCAATCTTCCTTTGAATTACAACACGCGTGTCCTGATTATGCAGCAGCCTGGATGGGTGATAGACCGCAGAACTTTACATCGATAATGATGCTTTCGATCTTGACCAACCGCTCTACAGCTGCTGAATGTGCCTCCCTCGCAGCATAGAACAGTGGTGTGTAAATGGTCGTATTGACCTTCACGTCAGCCCGGCCTATAAGCAGATCAACCATCTGCAAATCTCCGTGGTATGCGCCTTGACAAAGTGGCGTCCAGCCCATGTCATCATACACGTTCGGATTCAGTCTTGGCTCCGCGAGGAGCAGACTGACACTTGCCACGTCTTTTTGCTCTATAGCGCGATGTAGAGCGCTGGATCTATCCACCCCGTCGTCGTTGACATCGATGCGCTTCTCCAACAAGAATCGCAGTCGTATTCCACTATTGTTCGTCAGAGATAGAGGAGTTGATCCGTTGTTGTCCCTCGCATTGAAGCATCAGGAAGTCAACCGAAGCGCAAAGAAAGTCCCATCGACAAAATGTGAATGAAACAAGATCTTCGACCGGTAGATAATCCAGTATGTCATATGCCAGCTCAGGTGGGAGGCAAATGATACCCACTGGCAATGGCGCATCCTCATTGTTGTCTGGACTGCGGATTCGACTATGAATATGAAAATTCAGTTGAATGCGTTGAGGCGACGATATATTATCCACACTCGGTATGTATATTTTTTATTGCTTTACAACAATCTAGATGTTTTGGGAATGAAGCGCTCGGCAGTCCACGCTCGAGAACTGAGCGCGAGCTGGGCAATGTGAGATCAAGACGAAGCTGAGTGTATCGAGGAGAGTTTTTTCTTCCGCGAGGTTGGGAAGCGATGCATGTATATCTGGGACCGTCGATTTGATACCACTTGCTGAAGCTGTGTTGCCTTTTGCACGGCCTCCCTCAAATTCAAATAGAATTGAGTGCATCTATCAAAAAGTATTCTTCAACGCCCCCGGCGAATATGGTGGTTGAAATTGAGGCCTGTTGATGGTTGTATTACCGCTGAAATTGACTGATTAGTAAACAACCAACGAGAAATTACTAGTTAACTTAAATCCACATTGGAATTGTAAGCAGAGCCCAGCATGGTACTGCCGTCACTTTTTACATAGGGGAAACAGAGTCGGGAAACTTCATTGTTCACGAAGACTACTGGAAGGAGGTTAAGCAGGATCAGACTTATTTCTAACATGCTTGTGTCAGATTTGTAAGTGCATCAAAGAAATTGTTGCTACACGTCACTGCAAAATTCTCGTCGCAGGAAATTCTTTTTCCCTGTTAGTATTACTATTGATATACGCTAATTCGATCACATGGATCATCATCGTTAGTTGTAA
Source organism: Talaromyces sp. PF30-5 (assembly GCA_023626375.1). Classification (NCBI taxonomy): domain Eukaryota; kingdom Fungi; phylum Ascomycota; class Eurotiomycetes; order Eurotiales; family Trichocomaceae; genus Talaromyces; species Talaromyces sp. PF30-5. The sequence continues at coordinate 12,568 of JAMAGU010000052.1, read as the reverse complement.
GGATCAAAATAGCAAGTTGGCTACTGTACAACGCCCCCAGAAAAAATCCTCAAGAACGCCATACAATTCTCATTCTGAGAGTATTTGTGCCGCCTCACCTGAATTATCAAAGCAAGGTAAAGTGGTGTGTTCATGTACTCGAGACTCCCCAAAATGCAACCAAAAGGGCACGAAAACTTCCGTTGAGCCTTAGATAGTTGAGCTACATTTCCGATGTCCATTCTTTTTCTTTGTTCTTTTTTTCAAAATGAGCTGACCTTTTCTTGAAGCTGAGGTAGAGCACTCAAGTATGTGGTGGACTTGTATTAAATAGTTGCAAGCGCACCAGTTGACGTGGCCAGCCGCATCTAGCAGTTGCAGACCGCACAGTGATGCATGAATCACAATAGCGTGATAGGTAGCCTTACCCAGCGATTCGCGCAGCCTGCTGCATACAAATACTGTGCCGGTTCCTTTGGCCAACGGGTTGTGTCGCCCATTTGATCTCAATTCATGCAAAGAATCAAAGACCTATGAAATGAAGGTCCCAAGGAGAATCAGTACCGACAAAGCTGCCGCTTGGCTTACCATATCGGCTTCTGCTGTGGCTGTGATCTGCTGGAGCATTTTCTTTGCCGGGTGCACTTCGCCATCTACATCCAACCACCTCTACCTGATGGAAGTAAGCATGCCCATGGATAATTTCTATACAAAGCTAATATCGTGCAGGTTAACCTTAAGAACTTTCCAAGAATACAGGGCAGTTCGATCAGTCAGGGATTCTCGGAGCTTCTTCCTCGAGCCCCTCCGGTCAGCCTTGACCCCAAGGAAATACCAACAGAGATCGGATCAGCCACCTCGGGTATAGCAAGCACGGTAGAAAGCACGCCCCACCAGATCGGGGGTGCGGCAGAGGATATTACTAGCGAGATCAAGTTCCATCTGCCAGACTACTATCGTGTTGGCCTTTGGGGATACTGCAGCGGAGATGACGATCAAAAGACTGTGTGCTCTCACCCGAGCCTCTCCTTCTGCTTCGATCTATCAGCGATTCTGCGATCAGCCTCTCCACTCGTCGACCATTTACTACGCGAGCAAGGAGATCACGATATGAGTGGCTATGCTAGGCTCTCTCATGGCATCACCGGCATGTGCATTTTAGGGTTCATAATGACCGTTTTAGCAATAGTGCTTGGCATATGGAGGGAGTTTTACGGTGGACACAAGAAGCTACTCACAGCGCTCCATATGGTGAGTTATGAAACTCCAATTCATTTGAAACCTACTGACTTCTCAGTGCTCGTTGGCTCTAGTCACTGCGGCTGCCCTCGGTGTTACCACCATGTATGGCATTTTCAGTCATACTATCACCGAAGTGCTCGATGACCTTGATGGCACAGCTCGCGTGGGGGGCTCCATGCTTGCCCTTCTTTGGATGGCGATGGTTCTCTCTCTGGGAGCCTTTTCGGTTTGCCTCGTCCGGTTCTTTCGCCGTGACTTTTAAACGATGCAGGGTGTGGACGAAGGCGGTGGTGGAGTGGCTCTCTGCCCCCCAGCGAGACCTTGATGAATTTGAAAGCCCTCTTTCAGTGTATGCCGTCTTGCCACAGTTCATCGACACCCATTCCGCCGAAGCAACATGGGAGGATATGGCAATGAGACCTAAAAGCTTTTTGGATTTCGTGCGTGCTACTATTTGACTTGGAGAATACTCTGATTGGTCAAATCCATTACTGTAGCAACGTGTTAGGATTGGTAAGCTGCTGAAATTGGATCGCTGGTGGCCAAGAGCCAGGATTTTACCAGCATCTTACAACATACGCGACCTACCAGTGGTCACTTCCTGTTCAAATGACTTGAGACTTGCTGTTTACCTTGGTTCTAATGAAAATTGCTAGCTGAGGCGAAGAGAAAACCAGTCGGTTAGACTAACTGCACATTTGGTATCGCGATACTGCCGTTCACTGTCTTGTAGCGGCCCGATCACGAAAACGTAGCCAATGATAGCGAAGGGACGAACCTAATAAAATTGCCGCGGTAAAATTGGTAGACAGGAGCAGCAAATCTTGATTTTCCGACAAACTTGCCGTACGTCGATGGTAATCTTAGGTTTCGACAAGTTGACAGGATTCGCCAACTGTATTCAAAGACTTAGCAAAGCTTCTTTCTTATTGCTGGATAGCTCATACAATGGAGATCGCGTCCTGGTTACTTGAAGCCGGAAAGATCTCTTTCAGGGCCTGCCGGAACTCAAGAACAAACTTATCTTCGATGGCTTCGAATACCTCTCCGAGAGCTCTGCGCAAGGCAGCTTGCTGTAATATTTCAGCTTGGAGGGTTTTGCGATTGTGGGCTCGCCGGCTTCCTTTCGTCTGCAACACTGGGGTTGGCGAATGGTCTATTTGCGCTCGGTGCGTCTGCGGCAGGATATAGTCTAGGAGAATCCAAAATTCATAGAGTTTTTTGGCCTCGCAACTCCCACTCAATAACCACACCAGTCCAATCGCGTTATTGACCATTCTTAGAAGAGAGTTGCGGTTCTGAGAAATACGGTGCACCGCAGCATGGCGAATGGCACAAATTGGCTCGTGCCAGTTCGGCGGAGGCTTTTGTTTCTGTGGAAATGCAGACAGCGGAAGCTTTCGAAAATGTTTCTTGAAAAATGGAAATACCTTGTGCAATTCCAGCGCCTCTGCAGAGGACCATCCATTCGCCTCAGCCTCCTTTGGTAGCCACCGCTGCACGAAGCGAAAGCCTTCGGCTTCCAAATACCGCTGGAGGGCTAGAAGAACAAGATGTTGAACACGAAAGGGGACGTATGCGGTAGGTAAGTCGACCAGATCGTATATATCATGCATGACTTCTGGGCAAGAAGTACTGTTAGCTTGAGAAGTAGAATAATATGTAGGAGTAGAATGATGTCGCACCAAAGGTCTTCTTTGTCCGTAGGCAATCGAGGGATTTTTGCATCTGGCAGGAGCTTGAAGCTCGAGTGGTCAGTCAAGACCGTCTATGGGGTGGAATCACTTACCTGCTCTCATTTTGGCATGGAATGAAACCGATGAGAGGTGATATCTCTTCTGCCTGGTCTTTGGCTGAAGTTGCATGGTTGTCTTGTCGCTGGTATCGTCTGATCCGCTTCCGATTCTTGCCCATTTTGGACGATGACGATGGCTGTCGTCCAGAGCAAGTAATTTGTATTGGTGATCAAGATTTCTTTGCTGCGGTCAGTCTAAGCGAAAAGCGCACGTTCTCAGTGGAGACAATGTCAGACTTGACAAGAGCTAAGATATTTTTTGACTAGGTTTTTGTGGAGAAAGCGGATTGGAAAGTTCACACAGAGACTGCAGCTGGTGTTACACCTGAATGCAAATTTCGGGACGCTATTTTCCATTTTGATCTGTCCAAAATTTGTGGTACACAAAGGTTGAAAGAACAATTGAGCATGTTGACCGAACGGTCCGCAAACAAGGTCGACGGCCATATTGACTGGTAAGGTGGCTGTTGAATCAACACGTTGACATCCGTGCTGTGGGATGGTTTGGGATCAGTATTTCATTTCGTAATTAAGAATATGTCTCATTGCATACTCCCTGACTGGGAGACTATGAAGACGCAACGCAATCTAGAGCTCCAAATGGAGTGCAGCACTCTAGGCTGGAAACAGGAAATCGAGATGCCTATTTAACGATAGTTTGCAGTCAAGTTCTGCACCAAAAGAGCAAGATCTAAGAGCATCCGAACACTCATGCGATCAGTCCATGGGCTAGATACCTGGGCGTGAAAAGGGAGAGCCCTCGCGAGCGGTCGCACCAGCAGTCGGAATGATGGCACGCGGATTTCCATTGCAGTAAGGCGAAGTATGTCGAATATCTGTGCCTGCAAGCGGTGAAGATTCTCCAGGAAAGTCTCGGCTCGCGGTAAGAAAAAGACATCCTGCGCAATCATCTGTCCGGTGCACGGATCCAGTCGTAGAAGGCGAAACTCGAGGACATGTGCCATCTGAAGGTCGCTTATGGGCAGCATCAAATCAAACATCTCATCAATGCGTGTCGCAGTAGAGAGAGGATCGGGACCAGGCCACTCAAAAATGCAGGAACCCGAGGATTTAGCATAAACCCAACAGTTGGCTGTGGAGTAGTACCGGCAGTGACGGCAATTTGTCACCTCTAAGGATTCTTCGGCAAGCAGCTCGTCATCATACTCAAGGTATGGTGGGCCAGCTGACATGGTGCACATTTGCCATTAGATCTCGTCAAGGTCCAAGTCCAGATCAATTTCATCACGGCAAGGGTGACTGAAGTTGAATGTCAGGCGACGCAATTTGATCATGCCTGAACGACTCATCCTTGTAAAAGTTTTACAGGAAAAGGGGTACAGATAGATGCGAAATTGGCTTCCACTTTTTACACAAAAAGACTATCTCAGGCCCTAGGCCTCGGCACGGAACGAGCTGGTGGGATTTGGAGTCGCAATCGAGAAACAGCCACCTCGAAATCGAAAAGTGAAGCTCAAAACGTTTTCCATCACATTGGGCGTGAGAGCAGAGCAAAACCCGTTCTCTGCGGAGCTGGCAGCTATGGCACATCTGTTGAAGATGGTAGTGGGAATGAAAGACTACAGGATTACGTTGCTCACAAGCAACAAAGCGGCGGCTCTCACGCTAATGCACCCCCGACGACAGTCTGGCCAGGAGTTTGTCTGTCAGATGTACAAGTTGATGAGAAGGTTGCGGAGAAATGGAAATCGGATCAAATTCCACTGGATCCCCACTAGCGAAGACAACAAACTGTTAGGTCGGGCTAAAGAACAAGCCAGAGTGGCGACACAAGAAGATGCCCTCCTACAAGAACGTGTCCCGAGGATGAAGTCGACAACACTTAATATCGCACGGTCCCAAGCAGTGCCCAGAAACAAGCTGCCAGAGAACGTAGGGAGGCACGCAAAACGAGTGGATGCCGCACTCCCAGGCAAACACACTCGGCAGTTGTATGACCGTTTGTCGTGGAAAGAAGCGACGGTACTGGCCCAACTCCGAACCAGCATGGCTAGACTTAATGGATATCTCAATCAAATTAATGTAGCAGAGACGGACCAATGCGATTGCGGACAAGCAAGAGAGACCGTGGAGCACTTCCTCTTCCGATGTCGGAAGTGGACGGCGCACCGGACGGAAATGTTACAATGCACGCAGACTCACCGAGGAAACATATCCTTCTTCCTGGGCGGAAAACAGGCTTCTGATGATCAGAAGTGGACGCCAAACCTAGAGGCAGTACGGGTCTCCATACGTTTCGCCATTGCGACGGGCCGACTCGAGGCCACTTGAACATACCGACCAACATAGCCCCCACCCCCTTCTTCCGACCCTACTCACCCACCATCTCGTGCTACAGATGGTAGACGCGCTTCAACTGCCGAAGATAGGATGTTGAACACTTGGAGAAGCGCCTTCAAGCCAGCCTACTAACCCACTTACTAACCCACGAGAAACTCGCTGCGACACTGCTTTCTGGAAATGTTATATGTTATAAGGTTTTATGTATGGGCTTTCAGGAGACACAGCATATACAGATGGACATGTACAGTAGATCAGTGATAGTTGCCCTTTTGGCTCAGCCGCCGGGCGTTAATGAATTGTTTGTTTGTTTGTACATGTAACGACCAAAATATAAACGAAGTTCTCAAGGTTAGGGACAGGTTACTCTAGTAAATTTGGATGTCTTTCTGTCAGGACACCCTCTCCTTTAAATAATTCGCTTGGCAGGCGGACGAAATCCATGGCTTGTTATGGCATGGCCAATCATTCCATCACAGGCGTTAAATGGGGAATGAACCATCAGTTGAAGCAACGCACCAGAGGAGTCACAAGGTCAACATATCATCCCTCCTCTCTTACAAGGAACAGGGCCTGATCATGGATAGGATTCGTACACCATTTCTTGGCTCATCAAAATTTCCGGATCTTGCCAGCTGCCCTCGGGCTCTTGGTCAATGACATCTACAGAATGGAAAGTACGACAGGTTTTCTAGCAGAAGTTCGTATTTAGGTGCTACAAAATTTGAGACGGGCTACCTACATTGTAGTCTTGGGATAGCCCGCGCCAATAACTCACAATCACAAAACTGCGGACAAGCAACCGGGCCTTTTCTGCAAGGCCATCCTGCCTTGAAGTGACCAGTCTCCCGAACCACTTATTCCGCCTCCATTATCACACTGTCCAGGTCTCCACACTCACATTGATGCCATGTATCCATGATGCTCATGATTTGCTGCCGCGAAGACTCCAAAGCACGATCGAAAGCCTCCAACTTGATCTTCAGCCCTTCCGAGCGGATGGTGAGGTCGTGCTTCTCTGTCTGAATATGATCTATAGCTTCACGCAGACTATGGTTCTCCCGCACAAGCTGGACCTCCCGCATTTGCTTAGAAACACAGGATTCCCACAAGCGTCGGTATAGTCCGACGAGTCGAGCCGCTTGAAAGGCTAGTTTGGGGTCACTGATCTCGAGATCAGCCAAAGTTTCTTGTATGTCTTCGAATGGCTGTTTAAGGATCGTGCGGGAGCTACGATTTTCAATCGGTCTAATAAGATATTTTCTTTGCTTAATTCATCCGTCATGTGATTGATTGTGTGGCCGATCTTTACGGCGATCTACCTCTTTATTATGATCCTGCACGTCTTTCGGCAGATCCTCTCGTAGATTGCCCTCAAAATCGGCGATGAGCGAGTCCTTGCCATCTTGAAGAGTTGGATGCGCATGGTTGGAGGGGATCGGGTGTTTGGGTGAGCCTTCCATACTGCCGGAGTCCCGCTGCGCAGAGCGGTCCTCGCCCTCCGACTTTGAATCCTGGGTGTGTGTTCGGCGGCTGGGAAGGCTAAAGGCTTCTCGATGGAAGGAGAAGATAGATACCGGGACCTGCAGTCGTGCTTGAAGCCGTACTAGTGTCATTTTTCGGTGATTGGGGTATGTGGATGGTGGGATAGGAGTGGTAAAATAACCGATCAAGCTCTTACCCAGATAAGATACTCTTGCTATACATATGGACGATCGTTACTTCAGCATCCAAAATCAGGTTTCTAGAGACTTGCAGTGCGCAAAGTTATTATGCCTGTTCAGGCACCACTCCTTTCTATGACGTAGATCTTTCCAAGAACCTGAGATTCACATTTTGCGTTTGTTGTGGAGACGACTTTTAGGACCTTTATCGTTATCGCATAAGTGGCGATAGAGACTAATCAAGAGGCTTTTTTGCGTGCCTGGTGTAAGTGTCAGGAAAGCCGGGCTTTGCTTTGACCTAATCAAGAGATAGGCGCCCTTTCCTTGCTTGAGACCATATTCTTGTTGGCGACGGATGAATCAGTGTAGGTCCAGAAATTGACATCATTCTTCAAACGAGGTTCCAGATCGAGGGAAGCTCACGGCAGCCTCGGATAGGAAAATGTCACAAACATGAGGTGTAATGAGGGCCCACCGGCTAGTAAATGTAAGACCATTGGCAATTGTGTAAGCCCGGAGTAGCTGAGCATCGACTCGCGAGTCGATTATCTTCACCAAGAGGCAATGAACTAGGCCATAAGCCCTGCATAATTTGGGAATATTATTGCTTACGTCGGGCTTATTTTCGAATCCAGCTTATATTTTGAAAGCGAGCGCGAGAGTGAATGCGAGGTGGATTCAAGACAAACAAGATAATGTATGAGGGTCTATGCTAAAGGTTCTACTCATCAATATTTGATGGGCATACAGTCCGCTCTCATGTTGTCACACTCACCATCCTCAGTTCGGGGGGGGGGGGGGGGGGGTTTTATTGTTTTTTTTTTTTTTTTAAAGATAAGCAGAAACAAAAAAAACTACCCACGG
>JAMAGU010000051.1:0-17958 GCA_023626375.1 Talaromyces sp. PF30-5 | reverse complement strand
TTATAGATTACTATATAATAGACTATAGTAAATCCTATATTATAGACTATATTATAGATAATAGCTATAAAAAATAATTAAATTACTAAATTCTATAGAATATAGTTATTATTATTTAGCTTTAATTATATTATAATAGAATAAGAAGAAATAATAAAAGATATTTCTAATATAGAGATTTAGAACTATAATTATATTATCTTTAATATATATTAATTAACTATATAATTATAATAGTCTAAATAAGTCTTTTTTATAATTTTTTTTCTTTTATTTATAATATTAAAACTATAATTATAATAATAACTCTTAATTAGAATATTAAAGATAGTTAAAAATTTAGCTATCTTAATAATAATCTATAACTAGACTATAATATCTTAGATAGATATTCCTATAGTATCTAATATTTTTATTATATTATTAGGACTAATTATTAAAAGATATAGAATTTCTATAGATAATTTCTCTAATATATCTTAAGTCTATATATATATATTATAGAATATATACTAATTATCTTATATTATTATAGAGATCTATAAAAAGAAAATTAGCTATATTAAATTTAATATATTTATAAATAGCTCTATATTAATCTACTTATATAGTTTCTTTATTCTATAAATCTATTAGTTAGTTAGATTAAGTCCTATATTATATTATATACTAATCTCTCTATATATAATATAGTAATTACTATAGAAATTTATATTTAAATAATTTATCTAAATTAGGAATAACTAGATTATAGTAATAAGATATTAAGTCTTAGTAGTAATAATATTAAGTTAAGTCTCTAGTTTATTCTTAGTTATTTTCTATAAATATATATTAATATAAAAGCTAAAATAATTTATATAGACTAATAGTATTAGTCTTAGTAGATAAGTAATATTTATTCTAGATTAGAAAGTAATAAGACTAAATTAGATCTAAATAGTAGTAGTATTTCTAATACTAGCTATTATAGATAAATAAGATTATAAAAGGATTTAGAAAAGGAATAATAAGTAAGGATAGTAAGAATAAATAATAATTAAGAATAATAATAGGAATCTAATATAAAGTATCTATAAAATATAGCTATCTAAATTTAACTATTATATAAAGAATCTATATATCTTAAATCTAAGATATTAAAAGAGCTATTAAAGAAATATAATATATACTATTCTATAATTAGTTAAGATATAAAAGGATTAGTAAGAATAAGACCTAAATTAGATCTATATTAAAGACTTTATCCTAGCTATTATTAACTAGGATATTTAGCTATTAAAGAAAGAATAATCTATTAAGGAATTTATATATATAAAATCTAGAGTCTTATAGAGTCTTATAGAACTTTATATATAAGAAGTATAGACCTATTTTATAAATTAGATCTTATATATATAAAATATATAGCTATTTTATAGATTAAATAGTAATAATTACTAAAATTCCTATTCTCTTTACTAGCTAGTTATATAGACTTATATTTTTTAAATATTAGTCTCTAAATAGATTAAAAACCTAATTATTTCTAATTTATACTATCTTTATATATATTTTATCTAGTTAATTCATACTATCTAAATCTAGTAACTTTATTATAATTAACTAAAAATAGATATAATAGCTATAGTTAGATCTTATACTATATTTTAATTTTCTTTCTTAAGAATACTATCTATTATTATCTATTATAGTTTTCTTTTTTTTTATATATATACTTCTATATATTTTAAGCTATAATAGACTATATAATAGTAGATTTATAAATTTTATATATTTAATTATAAATATTAATAAATATAGTATTTAAAATATTAAGATTTTATTAATTTTTAGATAAAAAAATTAAACTTAAAATACTATATTTTCTATAATTATCTATAATAGAAATTTTATAATATTTAGAAACTTTATATAACTTTTTATTATCTATAAAAATTTAATAGTAATTAAAGATTATCTATAAAAATAGATAAAAAGAATAAAAATATAGATAAATAATTCTCTAATAACTATTTTTTAATATAGATAGTATAATATAATTAAAAATAAGAATTATAAAATATCTAAATAATAATAATTTAATATTAGAATTTTATATAATTAATTATTAATACTAATAAATTATATATTTTATATACTAAAACCCTACTAATTTTCAGAGGAAATTACTTTAAATTACTATATTATAGATCTATAATTATTTATTAATTAATTTTAATAATCTTCTAGTTATTTAAATTTATTTTTTATAATTTATAAAAATTTAGAATTAATTAAGAGTTATTAAATAGATAAAAATTAATTCTAAAAAAGTTATCTAAATAATCTCCTATCCTACTTTTCTTAAATATAATAGATATTATTTTATATAATTAGATAGCCCTTATACTATCTATTCCTATATAATAGGGAGGCTCTATTTAAGGATCTATCAGAGACTTTAAGACTCTAAAACTATAGAGTCTAGAATAGAATAGTACCTAATATTATATCCTATAATACTACCTGATTCAGTTAGTATCTAGATTTTAAGAACCTTAGAAGCCTTAGAAGAATTAAAAGATTCTTTAAGGATTAGTTTCAGTATATATTAAATCAAGTCCCCTTCTATATCTATCTCTACTTTCCTTTATCTAGTAACCTCCTTAATTCAATCATTATAAAAAGATATTCTAGAATATATGAATCAGTAGCTTTTACTTGATATTAAATTCTGGGTAATTAAGATTATTATTAAAATGACTGGCTATTTATAAATACCTATATAGACTATATTTCTGATTGAAGAAAATATCTCTTTACTATAATATATATCTCCTGTAATAGCTAAGATAGACTGCCGACTATACTAATTTATAATAGCTTCCTTATCTACTATAGTAGGCTAATTGGATAATAAAAATATACTTTAAAGTACTAGGAAGATAGCTGCTTTGCTAGAAGAATTTAGTTTAGGGGAGATATATGGTTGTTACGAATTACTTCGGTCGAGTATGCCTATAGAATATATTAAAAAATAAAAAATAGTATCAAATAAAAATAGTATTAGATTTAAGTAGCTATAATATAATAAATATACCGTCGAAAAGCTTGACGTTATTATTGTCGAAAAGTAATATCAGATAGACTAATATTGTGACAATATTGTTATACAATATCGATTATAGACCTATTCAAGTTTCTTAGGGCTAGTTCTAAATAGGATAAGACACAATCTGGTTATAATCCCAAATTAGGAATTAACAACAATTGTTATAACAATATTGTTGGGCGATATCATCTTGCTGACAATATCATGAGTACCCCACTGGTTGTCGCCGATATCTCGATCTGCCCGGATGTTGGGAGAAGGGGAGGGGGGGAGACTGTGATCAAAACAACAGAATGGTTAGTCGATAGTGTCGATAGTCACAAGGAAGCTCCTTCTCGGTTACAGGCTATACTCTACCAAGGAATATTTTATAGATGAATAATTCTATAGATCCGATTCAATATATCAGGAGCTCTCATATTTGGAACGAGTGGATAACTATGGCTGTATCTATTTTGACTATAATTCTTCTATTAACATAGTGGATGGCTTCCATTGCTTGTAAACATGCTAAATCGGCTCATGCTCATAGCACCTCCCGCTCAGTAAAGACAAGTTCCATATTACCGGGAGCGGCTGTAAATTGATCTCTCATACTTTTCTCGACTTTGAGTCGATTTGTGCCGGCCGGGAAGTCGAATCTGTATCTCGAAATCAAAAGGACAATTACTGTAGCCATCTCGGACATGGCTACTTCCTTGCCGAGGCATGCATAGCGGCCTGCTGATGATTAGCTTTGAATCCACTTTCACCACATTATGGAACTTTAATAGCGGTTTTCTATACCTTGCGAGAATGGAAGAAACGATCGAGAGTCTTTAACTAACTCGGGCTGGGTGCACCATCGTTCCGGGATCCATTCAGTCGGTCTTTCATAGCAACTCTCCACTAAATAAAATGCGTCAGCACGATGGCATTTTCTTCGGCATCTGTAGAACTGACATCTGTTTAGACTATATCGCGGGGCGACAATAGTAGTGTTCCCAGGAATGAAAGTTCCAGCAATGGTCATCCCTTCGGGTGGTGTATCACGGTACCCCCCGGTCGGGATAGCAGGGTGCAAACGAAGGGTCTCTAATATAACGCTGTTGAGGTAACGTGAACTTTTAAGAGATGCTGCGTCTTCAATACTTAGTTGGCGGACCTCCTGATAGAGTTTCTCGGCCTTCGTCGGGTTTGAAGCCAATTCGTAGAAGGTAAATATAAGGGTAGGCGCAACGGTATCACTGTAAGTGATTAGTCTAAATTTTGGAAAGGAAACAACAAAAGTAAGCCAATCAGAACAAACCTTCCCCCAATAATTGCAACAATGGAGTCTCCGATTAAACCAGGATTGGCAGCATTTTGTGAGTTCTTCTTCGCGTCATCGATGATCGCCTGTGCTACATCATGGGAATCTGGCTCCTTTTTTCCGATTGATCATTAGAATTACAGCTTGTTTTTATGATGACGGGTATAGTAGATGAAATATAATTCAACACATACCAGAAATCTGTGCCTCATCTGCTCACCACTGAACGATATCATAGAATCCCAATCTTTGATGACCCAGTAACCTTTAAGCGCCCAGAAACCAATACGGGCAAGCCAGGGAACGGGAGAAAGGGGACCAAGAAGAGTCAATGCACGCCGTAAATCTTGAATCGCATAGTGCCAATCTTGCTTGCTTAGCATATGAAAAGAATGTGAGAACACAAAGTAGCCCATAACATCAAAAGCAAACCAATAAACATAAGTTGAGAACGAAGTTATAGTATTCTTAGAAGCATCATTGGCAATGAGGGCTTCGAATTCTCTTGCGTGTATCTTGATTTGCTCCTCGTAACCAATCATGGCTCCGGTAGAAAAGCCTTTTCTCCAGATGCGACGGCGCTGATCATGGAAAGCTCGATCACGAATAGTGACCAATCCGGAATAAGGCAAAAGAAGATCATACCAGTCTGACTTCTTTGTTTTACTCCCTTGGCCGTCAAGTAAAGCCAAGACCTCCGGATGAAAGACAGTAATCTCATTAGGCCCAGTCCGAACAAACTCCCCGTACTGCTTATGTAGTCGGTCCAGTATGATATGGTTCTGCCCACATAGGCACTGGTACGAATGCCAAAGCTTCGATAGGCCAGCTAGGCGTGGGCCTGGAAAGTGTCGAGTTCGGTGCGCGAAGACACGATAGAAGGCGATACTTCCGAAGAGCGAAGCAACGAAGCTCCCGAGGATAAGTATTGTATGCCACAAAGCAATGACCTGAATTCCTCTCCTTAACTCTAGAAGAACGATGATTCCGTAAACAACAGGGATATACCGAACTATTCGTTGCCCTTGCATATGCCATTCGTTTCTCTTGAAGATCGAGTGATGAAAAATAATTCCGAAGATGCACATGGCTAAACATTGAAAGAGTAGTCTCCTTTCTAAGATAGGAATCATAATGAGGCTGTATGGAAATGCACCTTTGTAAGAACTTGAGAGGATAAAAAATAGAGCTTCGAGGAACCGTGCTGAGGTGATGACCAGATGAAGATATTTAGATCTCAGGGAACCTCTAGTATACGTCCTTGAGGTGAAACGAAGTGGCGGCTAATGTAATGCTGGAAATATTTTAGGGAGCCGAGGTTCATGGAATATATGACGAATGTGAGTGCACTATATTTATTGAATGATTAGTAGCTTACATATGGCCCGGGCTCTGGTAAGGCTTTGGTATGGCCTTTGTATGGCTTTGGTAAGAGCTTTGTAAGAGTTTTGTATAGAAATTGTGTGACATGTTAGATACAGCGCTAGGCACACTCCAGGGCTCCAGCTAGAACGCAATCGAGTGTTGGAATGTTGGAAATGGGAGCTAGATACGTAATTGACCCCTATTGCTCTGGTATAAATTGAGCAGGCCACAAAGAATTCTCCATCATTTTTCTTGAAAAACTATCAATCTTAAAAAGCAATGCAGACACCAGAAGAGAAAGCAACAGTCCTTATGGATAGGTCTGCTGAATCTTCTTCAATGAAATCTTCAGCATTCTATTCCCTCATGACTTTTCATCACAATCTGAGCAGATTCCTCCTTATGCTATGTGACTTCTCATACTCGATCTGGCTATTCACTTACAGTGACCTCAAGACCATTATTGCTACGAGCTTCGGATTTGGTCTGCTCACTGCATCGGGGGTTGCGGCTTTCGGGATCCTTCCCGGCCCTTCTGTTCCCCTAATCATTCAACGACTGCCCCTTGTTATCTTCTGGGCTTGGACCAATCTTCTCCCGTTCACAATTGACAATCAACGTCAACCCGAAGCGATTATGGAAGACTCGATTAATAAACCATGGAGAACCATGCCATCTAAATTAATGAATCAAAGGCAAGCGCAGGCTTCAATGTATGCTTTCTATGCTTTGGCTATACTGACCAGCGGCGCTTTTGGTGGTCTCCCTCAATGTCTCACCCTGATAGCCTTGGGATACTGGTACAATGATGCAGGAGGTGGTGATACTAGCTGGGTTGTTCGCAATTTGATTAATGGTGCGGGCTTCATCTGCTACACCTCAGGTGCATTGCAGCTAGAACTGAATGCCGATGAATGGCAAAAGTTCCTCGATCCCGAAGGAAAAGGCTTGAAGTGGCTCGCGATTATTGGAGCGATTGTCTTCACTACCGTTCAATTGCAGGATTTCTATGATCAAGCCGGAGACAGAATGCGGGAACGAAACACTCTTCCACTGGTTATCGGTGATGGACCAGCTAGATATGTCACAGCAGCATGCATGATATTCTGGGGCATTTTTAGTCCCTTTTACTGGCTATGGCTTCGAGAAGTCAAAGGGGAAAGCAAGATTTTGCATGGGTTTGGATTGTACCTCGCAGCTCTAGCCTGTCTTATTGCGGCGCGGACTATCATCCTACGAACTATCTGGGATGATAAGATATCTTTCCTTCTTTGGAATCTTTGGCTAGTCAGCCAATACGGCTTACCCTTGTGTGCGGGATACTAATCGGCTACAAGATAACCGGAAATCAAGGCAAAGGGAATTTGTTCAATGTTACCTGTTATTTGGTTCAGGGTTAGAATTCGGTATTAGAGAATACATAGTTTACTTTGGAGCGCCCAGAAACAGAAACCAAGATTTATGTACTGTATATACGAGATTTAATAAATAACCCTGGTTCTAGCCTCGTGGGCATACTGAAAGGCCCCGGGCCTACTTGGCGTACAATGAGGATTCTATCACCATCACATCATTACCAGCCTCAATACTGTAAAATAATACCTGCCCGTCAAAAAGTGACTGTTCTGTTATGAAATACGGAGCAGGGGTTCGAGAAGGTCTTGGCCCCCTCGATGTCGGGTTGATATCCAAAAATCACCATTACTACGATAAGTATCGATCAACCAGCTGCATGTTTACATCCATCTCAGGTCTTCGGCCCGGCATGTACACGAGACTGTGGCGAAGACTCTCATAGGCTGAACCATAGCAAACAAATTCGAGAAATTCTGATTTCATCCAATTTGTAAGTTCACGTAAGCAGAGCATCGGCGAAAGAGGGCAAGCAGTGACTAACGAGTGAAGGAAACGAAGCGAACCGCAGTGAGGCTAGTTTCATAACCTTTTTAAAACAAATAAAATGCTGAAGCGACTTTAGATAAGCAGCCCTGGAGATATACTTGATATTAGAGCTGCAAGTCAAGATTCTTTCTTTAAGTAGCAAAATAGACAACCCCCCAAAATTTCATACCAGAGTTTACATGTAGGTTGCCTATATAATTTGGTGAAGTAGGGTAGGTTATCTTGAAGCCGTACCTACTACCACTGTGATAAAAATAAACGCCGAAACTTAAGTGCTACGTACTTGGTAACGGATTTTTGAGACTGGAATTAGTTTGACACCCAGGACTGGATTTAGACTCCAATCACCCAATACAAACATGTTCACTTTGAGATCAACATGTGCAGCGGAAGGAATTTTCTCTTTTTCTTTTCCTTTTTTCTTAAAAAAAGCAAAAACAAGAAAACAAAGAGAGTCATACAAAGTGCGTCAATCTGTTTTATTTTTAGTGATTCTCAATCCACGAGTATAACTAAGCTTGCGTGTTTTGGAAATAACCCTGCTCAAGGAACGTAGGTACTTACATCAGTCTCCAATCTCGGATGACAGGCTGAATCAAAGCAGAGACGGGGAGCCCCCAAAAAGCCCTCAAGGTAGTAGTGGAGATATGTACAAGTGTGATGTAGTAAAGGCTTAGTGGCTAGAGTGTGGAACCAGATTTTGCACAGTCACTGCGCAGTCCCACAATACACCCCACCGATGTAATGCCATAAAAAAACACGGGCTACTATGCATGGAGCAAGCATTAGCCCCAAAAGAACGGGATATACAGGTGTGACGTAGCAAATGCTTTTAACAAGACTAGTACCAAATTCGCGTAGTCACAGCGTATTTCTACAATACACATTACCGATACAATGTGCTTGTATTAGCACAAACACGGGCTACTATGTATTGAAAATGCATGATTTAGCCCCAAAAGGAGGGAAGATGGGTGTGACGTGGGAAATGCCTTTAACAACACTTCCACAATATACCTTACTGATGTAATCACGAAACAGATGATTCCTTGAGAATCAAAGAAAGTAGATACTATGACCGACTAGTCAGAGATGGTAGATACTGTAGTACCTCGGTAGCGAGTGTCTGCGGAGAGACGGCTAAAGTGGGAATATCAATTGATTATATTCTTTCTTGCAACGCTTCAATCAAGTAGTGATCCAATATGACTCGCACCATCCACGTGATTCTTTATAAATATCTGCTTTCGCAATAGTAGGGTTGGAGCAGCAAAATGAGACATATGGAGAGCTGTATATATTAATTGATCTAGGGAAACTTTCAACTGCAGGGCGAGAATAGTATATACATACTGGTAGTGATGCTCAATCACTAATCTCAAGTTCACAATGTAACATAAGCTTTCTGAATGTGGACGTTATGCTTTGAATTAATACATCTGTTTTCAATGAAATTCCAAGCAATCGCAACCTTATGGCAGAACTTGTCGTTTGTCTTTCAAGTATCCAAGTATCTAAACAAAGTTGGACTCGGTGGTGCCCTGAGTTATGTCATAAGACACACTGATAGATTGATCAACTTGGATCTGTCCACCTTGAGCGCAGAATCGTGTGAGTGAATTTCGCCTCTCAGTCCCGGTATAACAGTCGTAGAGATCTGGTGATACTCGGCGTAAGGGGACTGTTTTTATTTCATTTGCATGAGAGAGCTTTCTCTTGCTGACGGAGGTTAAACAAAAATTGCGACTCGGGGTCCTCCCACTCGAAGTTAAAAGCGCTGGTAAAGGTATCTTCTTCACCAAGGGCATCATAAAAGGGAGACAAGCGTTGGTGACTCCCAATGTAATTTCGAGAACAGCCCATAGGCAAACATCAAGCACAGTCCAACTGAAGTCAGTCTGCACCAGCTGATATAATGATTGAATTCTCAGAGATGAGATAACGCATATCCTTGAAATAATCAGTACCAAATGGAGATCCCAATTGAGATTTTGGAATGATGCATACAAGAATCCGATCGAGAAGATGATCAAAAGGTATATCTTCTTTTGAAAATTCATCTTGAGGCTCCAAAGAGTGGGCAATGGAAGACAAAAAATGACAATATCAATGATCATGTTAATCGATGCCACAGCAAGTAAAAATGGCTTACTATTACGGCATGTCCCTGTGGAATGAATTTTGTCCCATGTGTATGTTACTGGCTTACACATGCAGAAAGGTTCAGCCACGATGAACCCAAAGGATAGAAGTGTAAGGACAATGGTTATTTGAATCGCTCGCCGCAAGATGTCTCCCCGGAATGTTTTCATGTAGAACGTCAGAATTGATAGTTTGATGGAAGTTGTGGATGCTCCCCAGAGAGGTGATGCTGCAACAAATAGCTGTATTCATTTTCGACAAAAATCAGTTCATGCGTTTGAATCAAAAATGAGGGTAGCTTGTAAACCCTACCTGAAGTAGGCGTGTCATTTGTCTTTCATTCAACTCTGTGAAATGCAGGCCTGCGCCTCCAATATATACAACTGTGTCAAGTATTAGCAGATGCATCATGATATTGGGAGGTCTCATGCATCCATACTCAAATACCCTGTAATTGCAACTCCAATAACAAAAAGCTGATTTTTCCGTCGACTTTAGCAGTTGTATATTGACGATATAAAATCAATGCCATCATGGACGCACCAGACCAGTCACAATAAAGTAATCACTCCAATCAGCAGTTCTCTTCGTGATTTTGAGGGCCCAAAATCGAAGGCCGACTGCTATGCTAGCAATAACGGTGAAAATGGCATCTAGAGCAAGAAAGCCATGGATGTTTATACCGTTTGCCATCATGTATATTTATGTCTGATTGTCTTTTGAATGTGTATTCGCAGGGAGACTTGTGAGTTTCAAATTTCCAGAGTCGGGAACAGTCGAATTATATCCACAACTCATTAGCAATGGCCTAACAGATGCAGATGGGAAGGAGGCCAAAACGAGGTATTGAGCCCTTGTGAGGTGGGTCAGTGGAGACCGCTGATGTAAAGCCTAGATAACCACGTATGTTTCACAGATCCACAATAACAACAGACCATTGACTCAAAATTACAATTGTTTCCAGCTTGTAATTTTATATGTGGTTGCAACGTATGCAGGCGAAAGTGGGGTTAATGCGTAGGTCGGGGGGGGGCCAAAACCAGTTGGGCCGAGTCCTATGCAGAGAAATGCAGGATGTTCGAAGGCTCAAGCCCTCAACCTCGCGACGTCCCTAGTGCTATTTTCTCTTTGATGTTGATCCACAATGACATATATAATCCGGTCCCTATCGTTTTAAAGCAGGATAAATTCGAACCTGAGTTGCTTTTTTACTCACAGATCATTGTATACATGTCTTTACTCTTGTCAGACCTTTCTTTGTTCTCAATGCCTATCTTCAATGGACAAGAGCCTTGGCTTCGAGGCGGAGAGCAATACAGGGGCCAGCGGCTGCTTCCCCACGTTATCGACTATTATTCCCACAAAAACCCCAGTCGAGTCTTTGCCTGCCTACCAAGAACCCAGAATGTTGCCGACGGGTTCGAAGATATCGACATGAAAGCCATGGCTACAGCGGTTGATGCAATGGCCTGGTGGCTAGATGACCATTGTAAAGATTTATCAAAAGAAAGGAAGATTTTAGCTTATGTCGGACCCCCAGACATTCGCTATCCTATTCTTTTCTTCGCGGCAGTCAAGGCTGGGTGGACGGTACCGAAATTTGTGTCCTTGATGTTTGAGAGTGAGCTGACTAATAAGCTTCTAGACAATGTGGATATCTCCACGAAACCCACCGGAGCAAAACGCGTATCTACTGCGTGGAGCAAATGTTAATCTTCTTCTCTACGCGGATATACTGCAGCCCGCTGTCAATAACATACAAGAGGTCGACTCCGACTCATTGAGATCCTATACGAAGATGCCATCGCTAGATGAAGCACTTCACGGAGAAGGCCCACCCTACCCTTATGATGTTCTTTACTCTGAAATCAAGGACGAAAAATGTCTTGTTTTGCACACATCTGGGTCCACAGGTACATTCATAACCCATTAGAAGTTCGGAATAGATGCCCTCTAATTTTCACTGTTATTTCAGGTCCTCCGAAGATCGTTTATTATACACACGCTGCTCTATCGTGCACTGATTTGGATCGAAACATCCCCGTTCCAGAAGGACGCTGGCCACAGAATGCTAAACAGTTCGATTTTTCACCTCCCGGGCGATTCTACTGTTGCTTTCCGCCGTTTCATGTGAGAAAATTCCCCTTGATATGGATGAGATTTCTTGATTGAATCGCTAATGAGCAAAAGCTGGCTGGAACAATGGCTTTTATAGTGATCCCTGCTTTCTCCACAACTGCGACCACCGTCTGGGGCCCCTCAACCTTACCACCCAGTGGGCAGCTAGTGAGCTCTATCATGAATCAGATGGCTATTCGGGCCTTCTATGTCCCTCCTTCCGTTATTGAACAGTGGGCGAAGGATCCAAATGCCTATAAACAGGCCGAAAGACTTGATTTTATTCTCTATGGAGGGGGGCCTCTAGCCCCGAGTGTTGGGCACAAACTCAACGAGCTTACGGATGTTTGTCAAATGTATGGGTCAATTGAGAGTGGTCAAATCCAATTTCTTGTTCCCCGGCGGGGAGATTGGCAATATCTTGAGCCCAATCCCGAAGAAAAAGTGGATATGCAGGAGGTCGAAGAGGGCTCTGGTCTCTATGAGATGGTACTTCATCAGGATGGAGAATCCTGTGGACGACGCACCCTTTCGTATACATTCCCGGATGTGAAAGAATGGCGAACGAAAGATTTGTTCACTCGTCATCCTACAAAGCCAGACTTATGGAAATTCCACTCTCGGGCTGATGATCTTATCGCGTTAGGAACGAGCGCTAAGGTTTTCCCTGTTCCTATGGAGACAGCTCTACAGGGGGATCCCAATATCGCCGGTGCGCTAGTGGTAGGAAACGGGCGCCCGGCTGTGGTCCTTATCATTGAGCCAGCAGAGTATGTAGAGGGTATGAGCCGCGACGAATTTATTGAAAAAGTCTGGCCCTCTGTCGAAAAAGCGAATGCTGCTGTTCCCTCCCAAGGAAAGATTTCGCGGTCTCGAATTCTTTTGACTGATCCTGTTGTTGGATTTGTAAGAACTCCTAAAGGAACTGTTTCAAGAAAGGCTTCAGAGGCTCTTTACACCCCAGCTTGTGATGCAATCTTTAGAGATGCTGTTTTCATTGACAACAGCGTGACAAGTGTTCTTGAACATAGTTCACGCGAATAAACCATAGATTACTTTGAATCATACAGTTTTGCCATTTGAGAATATCTTCCAAGACGAATGTGGATTTTGCACCAGCCTTAGTGACCTGCGGTAACTGTTTAGATTACAGACAAAGGGATTTATCTAGGCCTGATGTTGGGTTTTTCTTACACCACTAAGTCAGTAAGCCAGAAGCTACCTTTTATTATAGTGCAAATACAGACGTAACTGGCCCTGATATTGCTCGTTGGTAGTTGTTTAAAAATTTCTGTAACGGTTTATCATGTATATGAATATCGGGTTCTATATCAATCGACAAAGTGTAAGCTGACTCAAGAAAATGCGAGTTATAAGCTACCACGATCGTGGTAATGAAATATGGAATCGGAATACCGCTCGAAAAGGAGTAGCTATCAATTGATTTATGGGGAAGAATGATAAAAGCAGTGAATTGATTTACTTAATACACAAGAGTCAGTACACATTGTGTGCTTAGATCGATTTATTGGGAGTTCTGGCTGCAGCTGCCCAAAATCAACAGACCAACTTCTTCATTTTGATCATTTCACTCCCATCCCCACAATGAACCAGAGGGGGCAGCTATGGTAATGCTTCAAGAACTGCTTGGCCGACAAGCAGATTATTTCAGCATCCCTGAGAGAGTATAAAGATGTCCCCGGAAGTTTACTATCCTAGATGTTTTGAAAATACTGATAAGAAGTCTTTTGTGTCGCAACTCATACCACAATTACAAAAGAGAAAGAACTCTGTGATCGAAGACCGCAGAACGGCTCTCGTAATACACAGTGAACCCCTCCCCTCCACAACCCCAGGGCCTAGTTCTTCTTGTTAAAAGTTTCGTGTTTTTTATTCCTGTATACTCCATTGTAACAGATTCCAAAATTGTTTTCAGTTGTGAAATACCCAAGTCGCTGCCAGCTGTCAGTGCGTGGCGGAATATGTGCGACAGAAAGATATTGGATGGTTTGAGTGGGTTTCAACCATGAAAACTTACACCAAAAGCTGCGCATGGGCGAGAACCCCATTTTTGGAAACAAACACGAAATTGAGACGGGACGAGAAAAAATACTAATCCTTGGAGGGGAAACCTGGTGAACGTGCAGATATCCGAAATAGCACATGTAGATCGTAACTTGAAGTGCGGGATCCAACAATAAAATCAAGTTTGATAGGCTAATTGACATAGTCACTGGTCTATCTGTAAGAGTACCGCCATACCTCAAGAGGACACCCTCCGAAAAGGATGCGTGGGGCTAGAATTGCAGGCTTGCAATATGGGGGCCAAAAGAAGACAAACAGCGTGTGCACTAGGCCTTGTAGGGCAGGACATAAGGCAGGTCACCGCAGATTGACAGGGGTATAGGATCAATATGCTTATTTGATAGGCCCAATGAGCAAGGCCCCTGTCGTTTGGGTGGGGTCGGTTGAAAGGAGCAGGCCAGATCCAAATCTATGTGGTGGGCTCCAAGTGGGAGTATTTGACAATACACCGCTATCGATGCTTTTGGTCCAAAAAATTACCTAAGGGCATGCATGTAGGTATTCACAATATGTATCTACGTATTGATCCACGGGCTGTATCCATGGACGAGAGACGCTACCTACCTGAAGTCTACATGCTAAAGTGGGCTACGCTCAAAGCAGTGCAGTCTAGCTACACGGGTCGATATGAAGAAGAACCAACACTACCACCAAGCACTATATAGAGCATATAGCCGTCGGAAATGGTAATTGAAGCTATTGGGAGTGTCAGGAGAGGTGTTTCAGGATCATATTCCCGCTATACTAGTATGCATGCCCTCTATAAAACATGAAGAAAAACATTAAGATCACGGTCGGAGGGCTCACCGCCCGAACGGCATTATCAATATAGGCCTCTCACGCCCACTACAATACGTAAATACAGTGTACCTAGTCTCTTACAGGTATCGAGGCTCCCGAGGTATTTTTCTAACATGTTTATGTATTGTAATGTTATAAACTGATCACGATATAGGGGCCAAAAAGTAGACCCTATATCTTAGGGCAACAAGATAATTGCGTAGTAAAATCTCCTGAAGCAGAGGGGTGGTGAGGGGTGGTATGAAGATCAACTAATCAGGCTGAAGGCTACATGTTAGCACTCCATTTGCCAGGTGGACCTTTGATTATCCGAGCCTGACAGGTCAAGGACTTGCACCTTTACTTTGCTCAATTTTTCCCAAGATCATTGCATACAAGAATTTGAAGATTTCAACAATTGAATTTCCATCTTTACCTCTCTCCTCCAACAAACTTGGATCCAAAAATGCTTTCCCAAGATATTCCTTATGAGGCAGACTATGTCATCGTGGGTGGCGGCACTGCCGGTCTGGTCCTGGCCTTTCGACTTTCCGAGGACCCTACAAAATCTATTGTAGTCATCGAGGCTGGAAAAGACATGTCTACAGACCCTCGGGTTCAAATTCCAGCCATGTGGACGACAATGATGGGCTCAGAAGGAGATTGGCAGTTGAGCACCACTCCTCAGCCCGGCTTGAACAACCGAGTCATCAAGCCAACACAGGGCAAGCTTCTCGGTGGTTCTTCTGCTATCAACGGTCAAGCCTTCATCGCGCCTTCAAAATTGGTGTATGATGCTTGGGACGACTTGGGTGCTGAAGGATGGGGATGGGATAATATCCACCCATACTACAAAAGGTCCTATACTCTCCAGCTTCCTGACTTTGCCACTCGCCAGCATCTGGGTGTTAACGATTGGGTGGACGATGATGCCCAAGGCTCATCTGGTCCTCTCAAAGTTTCATTCCCTGCTGTGCTTGATGACCCTCTTGCTAAGGCATGGGTTGATACATACAAAGCACTTGGGCATAATGTCACTGGAGACCCATTCTCCGGTAGATCTGTTGGCGGCTATAGTATTATGGTGGCGGTTGACTGCAAGACCAAGACAAGAAGTTCTGCTGCAACGCAGTATGGAAATCCTGCAAAAGAACGACCTGGCGTCTCTATTCTTACAGAGGCATTGGTACAAAAGGTTATCTTTGAACAAACGACAGCAACAGGAGTAAATGTTGTCATCAATGAAGAGGAGGTTAATATCAAGGCAAAGAAGCAGGTGATCATCTCATCTGGCGCTTTTAACACCCCTAAGCTTCTTGAGTTGTCTGGAATCGGTAATAAGAAAATTTTGGATCAATACAATATTCCTGTTGTTGTTGATAACCCCAATGTCGGCGAAAATCTTCAGGACCATCTTATGTCTGGTATCAGTTTCGAAACCGTGGAGGGAACTATGACAGGTGACGCTCTTATGCGTCAAGAGTCAAAGGCCATCCAAGAAGCTACAAAGCTTTACAATCAGTATAAAGCTGGGCCTTTCACAACTGGTGGTGTTCAGTCTAGTGCCTTTATGCCTTGTTTAGATGAAAATGGCTCCAGGAATGAAAAATATATCAAGGAGTTGATGGAACGTTTCCCATCTAACACCAACGATCGGGACCAAGCTATTCGCGATATCTTCCAGAAACCGGATTCTCCCACCTGTTCCCATTTTATGTTTCTTTGTCAGGCAAATCTCCATGAAACAGGCAGGAGCTTTGTTGGTCAAGACCTTCTCCCAGGTAACTTTGTCAGCCTTGGAGTGATTCAGGGAATTCCCTTCTCGCGTGGTAGCACACATATATCATCAGCAGATGCGAGGGATAAGCAGATCATTGACCCATGTTACTTCTCCCACCCCTTGGACCTGGAAATCATGGCGCGCAACCTGTTAGATGTGACAGCAATACACGAGGCAGAGCCCCTTTCGCAATATCTCAAACCGCAAGGACGCCGTAATCATCCCGACGCTTTCATTACGGACCTTGATTCGGCAAAAGCATATCTCCTTGATACCGCGACCACCACATATCATCCTTGCGGCACTGCTGCTATACTCCCACGTGAAAAAGGTGGCGTGGTTGATGAGAAGCTGTGTGTATATGGAACAACCAACCTGCGTATCTGCGATTCGAGCGTTCTTCCACTAGTCATGGTCGGCAATATTATGACGGCTGTCTATGCGATCGCCGAGCGAGGTGCCGATATAATCAAGGGTGACGCTTAAGCATATTCCAACAAGACCTCGGGAACAGTACGCAAATGACAGGTACAATAGCAATACGACTCAAATTACACGCACCAAAGACCTAGAGTATTATTATCTTAAGAACGAACAATTACATATATTAATTCACCGTGCCTCCTTGAAGAGAGTGATATAATTCGTGATACTATCAACGATAGTACCTGAGTATCTAGGTAACCTAACTAGTGAAAAATCATCGATAACAGCTAGTATCTATTTTTAGAAATAAAGCTATCTATAGATAAAGAGTAATAATATATAGGAGGATATCTAAGGCAGTATAGTACCCTACTATCAAAACACCCCTATATCCTATCCTAAGAGGAGTCGAATCAAATTTATTCGATTCTAGGATAGTCTTTTAACTATAGATAAAAGAAAGTAGGTCATAGTTAATTCGACTCCTCTTTCCTAAGTTGATTCTAGATTAAAATCTTTATATAAATTAGCTAAAAATTTTAGAAGTTCTAAGTTAATTAATTCTCTTTCTATATTTTTAATCTTAAGTTCTCTAGTTTATTTAAAAACTTATATAAACTGTTTAAAAAATATAGATTTTTAGAATTTATTTTAATAGAATATAGTTAGATAGATAATTAAATAAAATAGAATAAAAAAAGTTAGATAATTAGAATAAAAAGAAAAATCTTCTTAATTAAAAAGAATAAACTAATATATATATATAAGAATTAAATTACTATATAATTAAATTAAAAAATTAATAGATTTAAATTTAATTAATTATTTTACTATATTCTAAATCTTATCTTTTTTAAATTATTAGAAAGATTATATAAATAGTTTAAAAAGATTTAAGTTTTTAAAATTAATTTTTATATAGATATATATAATTAATAGATAGAATTTATATTTTATCTATTATTATCTATAATA